>PXIH01S0002286.1:0-10993 GCA_003024985.2 Euperipatoides rowelli | reverse complement strand
TTTTATAAACGACTAAAAAAAATTTTTAAAAGTCATGATGAGAATTTAAGTAAACAATAAATGCGAGTTCCTTGTTAAAAGCACAACAAAATTAGGGGGATACCAGCTAAAAAATTGATTATGTGATATGCTATGTATATTTTTTATAAAATTAATGTTGGGAAAACTTTAATACTGCACTTGAGGGGGGAGTGTTGGAATAGTTGCAAGTTTGTGTTCAAGATGTTTAATGAACAAAATACACAATAACGTGATAAATGTTGTCTGTAACCAATTATTTTTATTAATATTACCTATTTTGAAGTTGATATGTAGGAGAGTAGTGCCGCAGGGCTCTGTGCTCGGAGGCTTGATTTTCATGATTACAACAGATACCATAGGAAATGGAGTCATTTATAGATATAAGTTTATTGATGACTTGACAGTTATTGGAGTAGATAACTCTACTGAAATTAAATATATTATGCAAAATATTGCAGATAATATTAACCCTTTCCACTCCAATGGCGATTCTCAATCGCCATTTATAATTTAGTTGTTGCACTCCAAAGTCGATTCTGAATCGCCATTTTCATTTCTTTGTATTTCATAATCAATACTTATTATTATATTCAAAAATATATTTTTTTTTATTTCAAAGACTCAAAATATATTTTTGTCTTTAATTATCCCAAGAGATTTTTTTTAAAAAAAAAAATTAAAATATTAATCTTAATTTAAAAAAAAAAAAAAAATCGATTTTTCATTTTTATTGTGGAGCTGTAGAAACAAAATTCTCTTAATTCATTGGAGTGGAAAGGGTTAATACTAATGTTATAGAATGTGGAATGACTTTAAATACTAAAAAGGCTGCATTAATAATACATAATAAAAATGGAAAATTACCAAATTTTGAAATTATAATTCAGAACCAATTAATACAAGAAGTTGACTTCTATAAAATCTTCAAAGGAGTAATTATACAAAACAATGGAAAATGGGACCTTCATATTGATAGTCTTGAGCCTCTGGTAAGATTTTATATTATATAGACTGAAAAGGCTGAACTTTAACCTAGAAACATCAGATTAGTCTATTTCATATTAGAACATGTCGGGAATATGGATCAGAGATATGGTTTTCATCAATTAATCAATCTCATTTAATCAACTTAGAATCAATCAAAAAAAAGAGCCATTAGTATTATGGATGATAAAACTTATTTAAATTATGAAGATGTACTTCAAAAATTAAACATCGACTCAAAGATAGACTAGATAAGAGGCAAAGAAGTTTTGCTGATCTTTTTTTTATTATTATACCCAGATTATACCCCTGAAAATTGTTTAAAAATTTCTGGATATAAAACCAGAAATATAATAAACTTTTAAAAAAAATATGTTAGAACGAAGTGATATGAAAAATGTGCAATACCTCAAATGTTAAATTATTTTAACATTTTAATTTAAAAAGAAATTTTAATTTTGTTTATAATTTTTCTTATAGATTATAATTTTTTTTTCCAGTTCTATTTCTCTCCTGTAATTGAAATTTACATCCTTAGGGGCAAAAACTTCAAACATTTATTTGATAATATAATTTTTTTGTATTATTTCCAAACTGTTATGCAATAAACATAATATAATAATAATAATAATTCACTTATTATTTTGTGTAGGATATATATTTTTTTTTAATGTGTAAATTTCTTATTTGTTTTCCAGCTTGCATAAATCATTACAGGAATTAGCATAAATGAGCCACAAGACAAAATATCAAAACTCACTAAAAATAAGATGGTGTTAAAATTCTTAGAGTTTTATGATTGCCACCAATTCAAATTAGTGTGATTATGCTATTATAGTTCATTCTAACCCAAATTAAAATTATTTAATATTTTAAATATTAGCCTAACTAATTACTTTAAAAAAAAACCTATTCAGTACCTTATATAATTTTTGTAAATAAACTTGTGTAATAATTCTTATAGTTTTGTTTGAGGTGCTTTTAGTAGTTTATATATACAGTACGGTAGTTAGTATATTAACTATTCTCTTGTGTTTAAACTTGCTATATATCTAGTTTTGGGGTGCATTGTTTTCAGTTTCAATCCCTTTTGATATATATTTTTTAATAATTTATAAAGATATCAGGTTAGCTTTTTACTAATTTATCGTAGAATGCTGTCAAAGGGTGCCCCACCAATTATGTGTGACACTCCTATTTCTCGGCCAAAGTTAGGTAAAGCGTGCCATCATCAAACGTACACTCACTTATTGATCACTTTGAAAGAAATCCAAAACTGTACCATACAACTGCGCCCCCTAGATTTAATTTCTTCTAAGGTTCAGCAAAGTGTTTCCATTAAACCCAAATATGTTAGTGTACTCTACAGCAAGTTTCCAGTTAATATCCAAGGCAGCATTTTACCTAACAAAAAAAAAAGGCACTGCTCTACAGTATAGTATATATTTTTCCAATGGGAAATCAGAACAATTGTTAACTCATAAAAACTGGTATACATCAAAATACTTGTCACTTGAAGGCAGTAATACTTGCCAATCCTGCTACTGTTAACAATTTTTAAAAGCAGCTCAAATAGATATTAGAAATTATTTAGTAATCTGGTGAATTTGTACAATTATTTCATTCTAGAAAAAGTAGCCACCAGTGGCTACAAATACTGTAACTTTTAAAATTGTATCTCCAGCTGATTCTGGAGTAATAGGAGCTCGGTAGTTTACTACACAGCCCAACAAACTTCACAGCACCTTTTGCCTAATTTTCAAAAATTCATCCCCAGGTCAGGGAAGGTCATGGGGAAACTAAAATAGCATTTCTGATCTGCTTGGGCAGAGCTTTTTTAAGTAAATCAGACATTGTGCTAGGATCAATGGTTAAGGAGTATCGGAAAACCTAACCAATATGTAGACATTTCTACTCTTTTCTTATATAGATTATTGAACATTTCACATGTCATTTCATTTTAGTTTCAATTTCTTTTACAAGGAACTTTTTTCTTTTTTTTTTCAAGTATTTTTCTTAAGCAGATTTTTTTGTTGTTGCTGTCGTCTTTTTTTGCACTTTGCAGCAGGCTATTTTGAGATTTTATTTCATGTTTTAAATCTTTAGTAAGATATTTTTTTTCTTTTTGCTAATAATGTAGATTTCAACTAATTAAAGTTATTTTAAGATTTCCTGGAAAATTTTTCAAGTAAAGTTATTTAATTGATTTTTAATTTTTTTTAATAATGCCCCCCCCCCCCTCCTCTTAAACTGTTAAAGTTAAAATAATTAATAACAGAAATATAAATTTGGCAGCCAAATAGGCAACATTACCTTAATATCTTGTACCCGGGCCCAGTAATGGATTCAGTTATTTTAAAAAAAATATATTCTGAAACTATTTTAATTAAATTATTATTAAATTTTATTATCCAGAATATGCTAATTGAATGCTGAACATGTTAGCAAAATTTAAAAAATAAAGCAATCTTTCCAGTAAATTAGAAGAGAAGAAAAATAAAAAAATAAATTAGATAAAAATTTCCCATTTTTTTAAGCCATTTGAATTATTTTTCAATAATAGCAGTTGGAACTATAAAAAATTAGACCTAATTTAGCATTTGTATTGTCTTGCTTGGTTAAACCAGTTATTCTTAATTTTTATGACCTAAGCCTCAAATATTTACCATCAAGAGTGTCTGCAGAAAAATATTCAGGGGGATGGGGGTGGTGGGGAGGGGCAAAGAAATTATATTTTGGTTGTAAATATTTTGCTAAGTTTTTTTTTTTTTTTTATCTTTATTGATACTTCACATTTGCAATATTATTAAAGCTGGCCAACTTTATATTAAATACCTACATTTTTGGTTGGTCTAATTTTTCCTAAGGGGGGACTGCCACTCTTGATTGCCATCCATTTTCTTTTATGGTCAAAAAGTTTAAAGCATTCAATTGGGGGGGGGGGATCATGTAAGTGTTCTATAACCATATCCTCTTGTTTACCCATTATATTTATAAACACAAATCATGTTTAGAATGTTCAGACAACTTCCACACAACCAAGAAAAAAAGCTTATTAATTTTCACAAACAAGTGCCCGTAAAAAATTTTGTAGTTCCTATAGATCTAGCAAACTTCTAGCATTATAAAAAATTTTTTTTTTTTTTGAAACTTCAGTTTTTTTTTTTTTTTTCAAACTAGCCCTAAGGAAATGAAATGGGATGAGATGAATATCATTGCCACTCATCATCCAGCAGATAAAGATTATGGTCATATGAAGATTGAAGAGCCGAAGACACCCTACAATTATTACTCTGACCCAGAGAATACCAATCATGAGAACAAAACTGTAGATCCTGATGCATTAGCTGAAAAGTATGTTGTTGTTTTTTTTTAAATATAAACTACTTTAATTTTTATTTATGAGGGGAAACAACTTTTAGTTCTGAAATACAAAGTTTAAATATTCAACTTTCATTGTGGAAGTCAAACAGCTATAAATTCTGATGTGAGCCGATTGCTCATTTATAGTTAGTTTTAAGTATAGGCTACACTTAGCCTATATTTCATTTTTTTTTTGTGAATTAATAAAGTCAAACTTTTTATTTAAATAATTTATTATGAACAATTTTTGCACAAGATAACACAGCTTTTTTTTAAAAAAAAAAAAAGTAATGTATGTTTAAATTATTGATATATTAGAGAGGCGGAGTTTGATATGATTAGAAACTTAAATCATGTTTTATTTATTTGTTTAAATATATACTACAGTATATATATATAGACAAGGAGAAATTGTGGATCATGTTGAAGCTTGGATGTAGGTTAGTATATGTTCTCTATGATGTAAAGTTTGGGCCACCTACTCACATTGTTGACAAAAACAAAGCTATATGGTGTCATTACTTTTAGTGCTTGATTTTTATATTCTTGTGCTGTTTGTAATTAACCTTTATAAATATTAATATAAAATTAGGTAAACATTTAAATGAAAGAAAACATTTTTTTTTATAAAATTATTAAATAGAATACAACTTCAAAAATACTTTGTGAAATAAGATATCGATTGTAGATTCCATTATAAATAAATAATTGATTACATCAAATTAAAAAAAAAAATTTTCCCTTTGATTTGAACCAGTGACTATGAATCTCTGTTGTTCTAAGCAAGAATACTTCTATTGGCACTATTGCAACCCTAAATATCAGCTTTCCAAGCTCTTGTAGGGTTATAGATGTTAGTGTTGACACCCAATGACTCCACATGAAACAATAATATTGGGCAGCACACCGCATTTGTATATGCCAAGCCTTACTACAATAGCCCACTCTAATGAGGACACCCCTTACCTGACAAACAGCCTACTGACTAGTTATTATAATATGAGTTGTTTTTTGGTGAAAGTACTTTTTTCTTTTTTATGTGTAATATAATCAATCATATATTAAGTATTATAGGTAGACATTTGAGTCCAAATATTTAAGCAATTCTTTAGTAGAATCTGGACTATTCAATTAAATTTATATGTCTAGTTAATTCGCAAGGCTGGTAATTTTTTTTTTTCCATGAAACACTGGTCATTTTTTATTTAAAATTATTTTTATTTCTTTTAGAATTACAACCGAGGGCAAAAAGCCACCAAAGTATATGGATCAAGCAGAAGAAAGCTCAGAAGATGAATATGAAACAGAAGAAGAAAGAGGTAATTTATTTAAACATCTGTCTATTGAAAATAGTACCTTGGATAAATATAACAAGGCAATGAATCTGCCTGTCGTTTCTTTTTTTTTTTTAATACATATCGGATTCATTTAGCGCAGTATTGCTTTTGCTCAGATATAAGTCTCTCAATAACTAAGCTAGTATTTCATACTTTTAAAAACTTAATCATTCTATTAAGAGTTAAATGTGTTTAAAACTATCTAAACTTTCACTAACATCGCAGTACTGTACACTAAAACCAGCTTATAACTGAAAATAATTATGGATATTTATAAGGAGTTAGAAAATCCAAATTTATTACTAAGTTATTGAATAAAAAAAAATACTTTAAATGCTAACCAATCCCTTCATGCAAAAATTTGTTCTTGATTTTGTTACAGTTAATTCCTGATTTATGCTGAGGGTTGTGTTCTTAAAAATCAGTGTATAAATGAAGCATAAATTGCCCATAAGAAATAACGGGAATGTAAAGGGTCAGGGAAAGTGATGAAAACAAAAACAGGATTTTTTTATCATGCTCACTATTAGTAACCTCTTTTTATAGGTTAATTTGCTAAAAAAATGTACCTATAGATGTGGGCATTAGCAAAGGCAGGGGTTTGAAATTAGGCTAATAAGCAAAATATTTGTTCGTAGAAAAACATTCCCACAAAGAATTTTAAATAAATTAATTAATTTCTCTAAGACTATTATAACATTACAAAATCAAGACTTTACTTTCTGGACGCCTTCCCCCCCCCCCTTCCAATATGGACACCGCCTATGAATAATTCTTCATACTGCCTATCAATAATACATTGAGTGATTAGTATGCAGTATTAGAATTCTTTATACTACGAGTGCGTCAGTATATTGGATGATCAGTAATTCAATCACCCAGTATACTCTTCAAGCACCCAAATAGGCAACTCGCCAAACTTTAGTTGTTATAACTAAAGATTGTTGCAAGTTATAAGAACAAATGATGATGAAGGGAATGGTAATATGATGGCTTATCATTACTTATTATGATTCTAAAAATTTATTAGATTAAGACCGTAAATACATAACTTGATTATTCATTTAAACCCTCTGGAAATATATTAAACATATTTACCAAAATTTACAGATTTAATCATTTAAAAATGAAATAAATTCACTTTCTAGATAGATAGATATTACAAAACGTGAACGAGATAAGTTTGAGCATAACATGTGTTCGCCTTCAAGCTTCGTATTTCCTTTAATCCGAAACCAGCCAATAGCGTAAAGACTGTGTGTTGCTTTAATGAAATGTGGTCACTTACTCACACTTTGCAAATGATTCTCTTTGCACCTTCTCTTAAATCGTAAATTGACGTATTATTTATTAAGCATTTCAAAAGAGCGTCTAATTTTTGATATTTTCTCGGGGTCAGGTTGTGAACATTTAAAAAAAAATCCGCCTTGTGACTGCTATTCTCCAAGAAGAAAAAAGGTAAGCAGCACATACAGTGGAAAGTAAAGTTTTGTCAATTACTTTTTCATTTTTCATTTTCATTCTAAATTAATACATCTTTTTTTTTTTTTTAAATCGTGTTATTTCAAATAATTAACCGTGTAATTTGAGAAGTGTAGTAATTCTTAAATTGTCTTATTCCAAAAATGTGTAAATCAAATAGTGTAAATCAAGAATTAGCTGGACTTAACCTTTCACCCATCGCGCTGTCGTAAATTTTACGACAAATTCAATTTTTTATAAATGTCTATGTGTATGGTCTTGTGGGTTTATCTCTGCCTTTTATTCTTAAAACTAACTCCCCACTATTATATTGGTAGGTTTTTACCATGCACATAGCCCATTTTATAGTTATTTTTTAGAATTATATGTAAAAATACGCCCAGACAAATTTACGACACGCGCTGGTGATGTAATAATAATGACTTTCAGGTAGCGTTTATTATAAAACATTTAGGAATAAACTTATATATTTTTAAAATCGAAATTTAATGCAGATTTCAAAAATCAAGCCAAAAAATTCTATCTCCAACGACAGAGAAACAGTAATGGAAAATGTAAGATAAACTGGCTTTTTTTTTAATTATTATTATATAGCGACATTTAGAAAAATAATCATAAAAAAAATCTGTTTGTTGGAATTTTTTTTTCTTTATATATTAAAATTCCTGATAAAAAAATAGAACAAAAGATACTATTTAAGTTTTTTTTCTGTTATAGATTTTGAAATATTTAGCAATGTATTATTTGTACATACAGTAAATACAAGTGTAATGAATGCCGACATTTAGAGAGAAAAAATCATAAAAAAAATATGTTTGCTGTAATTTTTTTTCTTTATATATTAAAATTCCTGATAAAAAATAAAACATAAATACTGTATGTGTAATAATTTCATTACACTCATTTTGGAAACTTTTATACATATCAGATAAAAGTGTATAATAGGCCATTGAAAACCTTTTTTTTTTTAACTATTTCTTTTAATTAGACTACCGATTTATTAATTTTGTTATAGTACTACTATTCAAGATTTTTAGCCTAAAGAATAGATTAATGAAATTAATTTTCTTACTCAAAAGTTGGATTCTTTTATTCATTATTCTCATATTACCCATTAAATTGTATTTAATTTGTTTTTTATTCAATCCTTTTACAGTATATGGTATAAATATTATCCCCCCCCCCCCAAAAAAAAAAAAAGTTAATTTCTTCAAGTAAAAAAGTTATTTAAATATTCACATTTTGCACTGTTATTAGTTCATTTTTCTACTATATCTAATTTGCTCTAAGAGCTGTTCTGCCAAAAATGTGATATCTCTTAAGTAAATTATGTTTTTAGAGGAGACTTTAGTGAGATTCCCCATCATTTCGTCAGACCAAAGTTAGCATCTATGTTTTGACAGCATTCTATTTAAAATTGCATCTTGGCAAGATTGCTTTATAATCATTTAAGTTTAAATATTATTTACTTTTTAAAAATAATTACAAATTTGGATGCAAATAGTTGTATAATAAATTTAGTAATCAGTTTTAACATAAATTAAGAGAAAACTATTTTATCTTTTCAATTGGAAACACACTTTCAGGACTCCTTTGCTATTTAATTTCCACCATGTGTAAGGGAGAGGGACAATTGGATAATGAACACCTTTTTTTTTTTTCACTCATGCTTATACAAGTATACAAGGACTAGACCTTAGCCATCACATAAATGTCACTACTTTCTTCATTCACTTGTTCTTTTCCACTGTCATGGTTTCCACATTAGTTGAGGGTTAGGACTGTTTATTTACAGTCCTACCCTTAACTAACTCTAATCAAATCAAGTGAATCAATGATCATGTCCCAAACTTAATTCACATATAGAAATCAATTTTTCCAACCCTGATGGAAAAAAATTGAATTAATGAACTTAGCTATTGGATTAATTGAACAGTGGTGACTGTTGACAATAGGTACAGCAGCATAGCCCACCAGAAAAAAAAAATGGTGGGGAAGAAAAATATACTGTCATTTTATTAAAAAAAAGCAATAAACCATTGAAATTCATTAATATAGAGTAATATTTGCATCATTGCATTCAGCACTTCCCAGACAAAAGAAAGTAAATATTATTTATTTTTAAATATCGCTTCTTAGCACTATAAAATAAAAATCGCTATTTATTTTCTAAGCTAGCAAACGTAACAATTTAAAGTATTGTATATCTCTGAAAAGAAATCTAATGAAGAAAATTGCTATATATCTGCACATAGCTCCATATCGAATCATGTTCATATATTTTTCTGACATCATGAAATAACATTACATAGTGTATATCCTCATTTTTTTACAACTTTTACTGTGTTTCAGTCTTTTCTCTTGGCCATTTTAAGTTAAATTAATTTTTCTGTTTTCATGGAGGTTTTTTTTTATTATTAAATAAGTTTAAATGTTTTTCGACTCTCTTTAAAAATGATCATAGATCTAGTATTTTCTTCAGAGCTTGTCTGGGTCTTTTTTGAAATCATTATAAACCATTTGCTTCTAGGGGTCTCACTCCTAGACCCCTTTGAGGGTTTACAGCACCCCCAAATCTCCAACTGGTTAACCAACAACATGTCTTCAGCACCTTACATGTCCTCAAATTGTGTCCCACTTTATCTATAGGCTAGAAGTGCCTCTGGCTTGTAAATATGGGCAGTGGAAGGACATGATGGTTGAGGTCTACACATGAAAAGGATAACTTTGTATTTCATTTATCTTCATTTTAAGAGAAGGTGTTTTATTTTTCTGAGCTTTTGAAACCATTCTAAGGAAATCAACAGCTTAATCAGTTATGATTCTCATGAGACCAGTGACAAGTTTTATGTCTGTGCTTTACATTTTGAAAAATTTTCCCATGCAAAAGCTTAGTAAAATTGTGTTATTGCATATAAGCATGTCAGTATTACACAAGATTATTACTGATTTATGGTGATGTGAAATTTTATTTTATTTACAGTATGCTTTGATGATGGGCACAAAGCATTTAAGTTTGTAAACCTAGTGATCTAGTTACAAGCAATAGATGGAGTAGGCCTACTTGATTCATCACATTTAAAATAACACTATAAGCCTATTCTAAAGTTAATTACATGAATCGTTTTACTTTTCACTTAACTGTGTCTTTGTGGAGGATAAGTCCCTGACTGAATAATTTTATACAGACAGGAACTTATCCTCAAGGCATGAAAATCACTACAGCTTTACCCAAACTTAAATCAGGCTCAAACTATGACATTACAAACTATCGTTCCCTATACAATACTAATGTACGGCATTCAAAATACTGGAAAAAATAATAGTTAAGCATTTAACTTTCACCTTGAATAATATAATTAGTACCAAACAGCATAGCTTCCTCAAAGGACGATCAACTACCACCAATTTATCAAGCTTTAATCACTATATGTCTTCAGCATTATCCAATAATACCCAAATTGATGTTATTTACACCGACTTCACTATAGCCTTTGATTCAATCAATCATCAACTCATAATACACAAACTCAAATCATTTGATTTAACATCAACATATATTAATTATAATCAGGCTTTCTAACAAACAGACAATATAGAGTTCAAATTAATAAACACTATTCTATATATGACCATATTACTTCAGGCATTATACAGGGCACAGTATTGGGCCCTGTATTATTTACTCTGTATATCAACGAACTACCACACTTATTACAAACTAATAGCTTGTTGTACGCTGATAATATGAAAATCTTGCAACAGATTGAATCATATCAAGACTCAGGGGCCTAGCTAAGGGGGGG
>PXIH01S0002282.1:33780-46069 GCA_003024985.2 Euperipatoides rowelli | reverse complement strand
TTTTTTTCATTAAAAAAAAAATATACAATTTAGCACTTTGATTGTTTTTAATGAGTATTAATATTTGCGAATTTTTATTTTCGCGAATATATGATTGCCGTGAAACTCGCGAAAATATTACTCTCACAAAAAAATCCATATATACAGTATTTTATTCATTGGCTTAGCCTATCTGGATTTTTAAGAATAAAAACTGTAAACATAATAATAAAGAGCAAATATTATCTTTATCAAATGCAAACACATTTCCTTATTTTTAGCTTATAACGAGTCTGATTGTAACAATTGGTTTACAAGAATCAATAGATTTTATTGAGGAACTGGAAGGCAAATTAAAGTTACATGAAGATAGGGTCAAAACTATTAATGCTATGAGCATTGAGACAAATGATAACCCCGTCACAAAACAAATAGAAAGTTTGAAGAAAGAAATGTCAGAATTATCTAAAGTTACTAAAGAGATAGTGGAAAAAGAAAGACAAGGAAAAAGAATTATCGGTAAATTTTGAAGAGGTTTTGGCCACATTGAGAGATACTGTAAGAAAAAGGGGGGGGGTGGAGTTGCAGACGGTGGCGATTCCAATAGTGGATCGTTAAATGCCACCGCCCCACATTCTTAGCTTCCATAGATGTTGGGGCACAATTTAATAAAGATAGGCAAATCGGAGCAAATTTTGTTGATCTATCCGGAGATCAGGAGTTAATTGATGCTAGTATTAATAGTGACAACGTTAATAAATGGCGAATAGCTAAAAAAACAAAAACCAATAAAGACAAAGTAATAAATAAGGTAGCCGCTGGTAGTAATGGTGATTCAAGTAATAAAGTTGAAACGTACAACGTTAGACAGTACCCACCTGAATTTGTATCTTTTAATCTGTGGAAGATATTGAATGATAAGGATCCAGTAGCTAAATGTAAGGCTATTCATCCTGAAAATTATTGTAGCTCTATTTCTACAGTAAAGTTGGAGAGTAATGCTACTGTTAAAAAAATTGAAGTTGGGGGGGGGGGGGGGTGTTGAGTAAAAAGAATAGCAAAATGCGAACGAAGAAAATTGTGATAAAGAAATCACGGAAACTGACGAATGAGACCAAAATTATTAATGTAGTAAAATTTAGTAAACTATAGGCCTACCAAGATAAGCCAATTATAGTGGTATAATCCTAAATTATATCAGAATAAGACTATGGCTGTCTCGATAAAGTCACCGATATCAGATAATGCTATCACTGGAATTAAATCCATGGTAAATATTAAAATGTAACAAAAGATAGTATTTCAAGCTATTTAAGGTTTTAATTTTTGTACTTTACATAATGCAGTAATAAATTGTGAAGATCGCGAGGTTACTTTTCAAATGATTGAGGGTAATGCATGGAGTGATTTTGTTGACCAATCACAGAGAAGGAAGGCATTTAACTGTGAAATTACTTTTGTTGATACAAATGAAAATGGCAGAAAATTACAAGAAATTTTGATTTATTTCATACAAACGAGCTTGGGATCAGTGAAAAACATAGGGAAGAATTAGAAAGAGTACTGGCAAAGCATAAAGAGGTGTTAATAGAAGATGTCATAAACATGACTGGAGCAAATATTCCACCTTACCTAAATTTAAGACAGAAACTCCGATTTATAAGTGGCAATAACGTCTACGCCATAGTTTGTATGAACATTTAAGGAAACAAATAAATTGGAAAAAGCAAACATAATTAAGAAAATACACAGCCCATATAATTCGTCAGTTATGGTTTTACCTAAGAAAGACTCGGATGAAGTTAGAATTGTATTAGATTTAAGAAATATTAACAAACAAATTGTTACTGAGCAATATCCTTTAATGCATATAAAAGACATTTTAAAAAATTTAAGGGGGGCTCGCATTTTTAGTACATTGGATTTAAACATTGGTTATTTTAATGTTAAGCTAACGTAGGCGGATAAAAGAAATTATCTTTTTCAGTTTCTTTTGCTCATTATGCTTTTACTCACCTATGTCAGGGTTGCGTGACATCCGCTGCAGTTTTTCAGAAAATAATGATGCATGATGTTATTTTAAAAGGTCATGTATTTGTCTATTTAGACGATACTATAATTCATTCGCCTAGTATAGAAGAGCATATAGATGAAAACAAAATGGTCAGGTGGAACGCTTGAATAGAACACTCTTAACCCTGCGGTAGTCACGGTCGTAAAGTTACACGGGTAGTCGCGGTGTATCTGTGAGATAACATGTGTTTATTTCAAGATAAAATAGACTTTTTATCTATCATTTTGTTCCTTTTTTTATCAGAAATTTTTCTATATTAAAAAAAAAAAATCCGGTTAACAGTTTTTTTTTTATGAATATTTTACGGAAAAGCAGCGTTTTTTACTACAGCATGGGCAAATAATACATTATTTTTAATATTTCATAATCTATAAAAGATACAGAAAAACTCCAATAGTGCTTTTTGTTCCTTTTTTTAGCGCGTATATTTCTATGTAAAAAAAAAAATTCAATGAATATTTTTTTTTATATGAATATTTATAATGAAGTCGGCTATGGAAAACAAAATAAGGGCAAAGTGCTTTTTACATTTTCCTTTGCCGTTTCTCTGTCGTTAGAGATAAAAAACTTTGGTTTGGATGGTTGAAATCGGCATTAAATTCTGATTTATAAAATGTATAAGTTTATTCCTAAATGTTTTATAGTATTGAAATAAAGCTTCCCGAAAATACGAAAAAAAAAAATTACAGCAGTAGTTGCGGTATCTGAGAGATACAAAATCAATACAATTGATACAAGTATTGGTATTAAAAATACCGGCTTATTTCATGATTGTAGAAGTCCTTAAAATATTCACATAGCTGGATGGATAATATTCTAGCTCTGCACATTAGCTAGAAATTAATTTTTAAAGGTGCAATGTGTATCTCACAGATACCGCGACTACTGCAGGGTTAAGCATCATGACGAACATGATGAAATACACCAAAGTGCCATTGTTTTTATGGGGGAAGCAGCTGCAACAGCAGTGTATGTTTACAATAGGTCTAATCATAGAGAAATTGGCAAAACACCATTTCAAGAAGCCAAATCTTGAGCATATGAAGAAATTCGGAAGCAGTGCATATTACTATGTTAGCAAGTCAAAAATAACCAAATTGGATGACAGAGCACAAAAGGGAATCATGGTAAGTTATTGTATGAAATAGAAAGGATATAGGATTTGGACACCTGGTACTAGAAAAATAGTCAATGCTATGAGTTTGTCATTCAATGAGGGAGAATATGACCCAAACCAGATGAATGTGAATAAGGAAGATCAAGAAGTGACTATACCAGTGAGTACCTTAAGGAAAATAGGGACATCATTCAAGGGGGAGATCAACCTACTGATTTGAGGAGGTCATCTAGATGTAATAAGAGGATCCCTCCAGAAAAGTTGACAATGTGAAATGAACAACTTTAGGATTAAGTGTTTACCCAGCTTTAGGGAAGGGGGGGGGGGAGTATTGGTCATATTTACAAGCTGGGAATAATATATGAAACTATAATTTGTCCGAAAGAACTTCCACAATTATAGAATGTTATTTGTTAGTTATAATTTATTTTGATGAACATTGTAAATAACCAGGGTTAGTTTAAACAAAATAATCTTAAATAATTACTTAATAAAATAGATTAATATAGTGATATTCTTTTTAATATATAATCTGAATTTGATAATATAGGATGGTGGTGCACAATCAGCATGTTTTATGTCAGTGTATTAAGGTTGGAGTTTATAGGGGAGCTGATTCCATGGGCATATAAAAAAAAATCTTAATATAATCTCATGTTAAAATAAGATGAGAGTGAGATTTTTCTGGAACCATGTCCGACAGCCATTACTGTTAATTTTGATATGTGAAATAATCGTGTGACAGTATAGTCTTACCCATTGAAGTGGCTGTGTAATATTGTATGTAATTAATGTGATATTTAAATGTTTAGTTGACAATTAAAGGATTTTAAGCAACATCTAGAATTAGTGTGATTTGTATAGTGATACCTTTCAAATTGGATTAATGCCTAGTATATTATTTTATGATTGAAACGAAGCTTACATTGGCCTTCTACGATATAACCTACAAGAATTAATTCTCAATTTATTTACAATGTAATAAAACTTCTGCTGCAGCGATAAAAATTATTACGCAGACCAACAGAGCTTTTTGTTGGCCAGCGTACTAACAGAAAATTAATAGCTTGCTCCATGGATGGGCTAAACATCCGGGAGCTGACTCCCACCAGTATGTTGTATCAGGGTTGTGAGAGTCACTCCCGCCGGTAAAGACAAGCTAACCATGCCATTGCTAGCTTTTAACATAAATAAAGGACGCATATTTAAATCTACTTCGCTTGCATAACTAATTAATTAGCATCAGCCGCACATCCAGGATGACAACATCCTGAATGTGCGGACTAATGCGCAAATCTGAAAATGCTAGCAGCACAAACAAGTAAAACCTTAAACTTCCAAAATAACAAATACCAAAGCTGTTAATCATAAAATAATAATTCTACTGAATCCAACGGATCGTTATAGTCCCTCCCACCTTGGAAGAAAAAAAAAATTGTCTAAAAGAAAATTTTTTTTTTGTTTTCTCAACTATCATAAGAGAAAAAAAAAACTTTATATTATCTTTCTCGACAAAAATGTTTAAAAAAATTGAAAATACAATAGGTTAAAATAATTAAATTACGGAACTGACCTTTTCCTATGTGTGGGAGCAACTGCAAGTCAATAGGAATCGCTACTTTCCCCGAGTAAATGATCCCTACCTAACCTTATGTATGGCAGGTTGGGGAACCTGCTTTTGGGCAAATGACACTCACAGTTGCCATATTACAGCTTAGGCTGGATTAGCCATAATAATAAAACGAACACATTATATCCTTTTTTTAATAAAGATTGTATCGTAACAAAAAAAAAAAGTTTACTGAAAAGAAAATTTCTTGCTAGTACCTCATGTCCGGTCGGCCCCCAAGTCCTAGACCCGGACACGCTTCAACTGTTAGAAACTTCTTGACAATAACGTTCTTGCTGGTTCCTCATGCCCTAGGCGGTTCCAAGTACTAACCTAGGGCATGCTTCTAAGGCATTGAACGTGATCCTTTAGTTCTTTGAACAATGTACAGATTAAAGTTCACCTTGAAGAGAAGAAAAAAAACAGTTCTTGAACACAACAAGCTTGAATGAGTATTCCCCGGTTGTTTTACAATTTTATTTTAGTAGGAATCCGGCTTTGTACGCTGAGCCTCAATTTCAATTTTCTTTCATTTCCGGTTCGTTTTCTCAGCAAGTTGCTGCTTGGTTTTAATAGTCCAAATCCAAAATTAATTTAGGAACGACTCTACCATAACGATGTACATTTAATATCTTTATAGTCCTTTTATACTAATGAGATATTTATAATATTCTTCGTTATAATAAAAAAAATAAAAAAAATTTTAATTGTATGAAACTGTAGCAGGGACGGAAGTTTAATTCTTCGTTGGTCAGTATTTTAAAAATTTAAATGAAAAGTTATAGCGAATTGTTAAAATATAAAGTTCTTCTTGCTATATGACGCTATATGAAAAGGCTGTGATAAATTATAAAGACGTAAGAGTTTATTTAAAAAAATATAATCAACAGAATATTTATTTATTTAGTTATTAGTGCTCAATTTATTTACAATGTAATAAAACTTCTGCTGCAGTGGTAAAAATCATTATGCTGACCAAGAGAACTTTTTGTTGGCCAGCATACTAACGGAAAAAATAATAGCTTGCTCCATGGAGGGCTAAACATCTGGGAGCTGACTCCCACCAGTACGTTGTATCAGGTGGTGAGAGTCACTCCAACAGGTAAAGACAAGATAACCATGCCATTGCTAGCTTTTAACATAAAGCAAGGACGCATATTTAAATCTGCTTCGCTTGCATAACTAATTAATTAGCATTAGCCGCACATCCAGAATAACATCCTGAATGCACGGACTAATGCACAAATCTAAAAATGCTAGCAGCACTAACAACTAAAACCTTAGCCTGTCTTCTATGACAAATTATAAGATTAGGCAGGATATTTCAAACTTTGGCAACTTTGTATAAAGTTACAACTGAGTAAGATAGACTCTCTAGTTCAGGGATGGAAAATAGGCGCACGGGTCCTAAGACGGCATTTTAGAGATTTTCGTCGGCACGCCGGACTGGACACCCAACAAAAATTTTAAAGTTTAAAAATGTCCACAGCCAAAAAAAAAAAAAGTTATCAAATCTGTCAAAAGAGAAACAAAACGTTCATACAACCAAAAAAAAAGCTTATGAAATCTGTCAAAAGGGAAACAAAACGTTCCTACAACCAAAAAAAAAAAAGCCAATCAAATCTGTCAAAAGAGAAACAAAACGTTAATACAAAAAAAAAAAAAAAAAAACGCTTATCAAAAATATATAAGCTAGACATCCACATTTCGGCCAAAATGACATCAACATTTGTTTAATTTTGGAACGCTGGACAAACTCTATTAGCCACCCCTGATCTAATTCAATCATCTGATCCAAGCCATAGTTAAGGAAAATTCTTCATCCCATTTCCTCTCTCTACCCCTCCCCCCACCATGAGTTAAATAATAATGAAAATATTAATACAAAATTATAAATAAAAAAAAACTTGCAAATGGTAAGAATATGAAAATGATAAATTCAATAAAAGCATAATACTGAGTCTAATTTTTATGAAGAAATAAACAGCATTTTAAACATCCCAATTTAAAGAATTTAAAGATAAAAAGAATTGAAACATCACCACGATACTAAACTCTATGAGCAAAAACACTCAAACTCCAAATGCATTACATTATACTTACTGGTCTACAGAATCTACTGACACAGGACCTAATGTGGAAACAGTTATATTGTGGAGACTACCATTCATTGCAGCACAGCCATTTATCCTTAAAGGCAAATTTGGTGGTATGGATGAGCCTGTCGAATAATTGCCTATGACAACCCAAAGAATCAAAATCACACCACTTATAGCACCAATTATTACACCCTAAAATGAAGCATATATTTCAGAATATAAAAAGGACAGATTCAAAACACTAGGTTCGGAATTAGTTTTACTATGTCATTAAAAAAACACTATATTGCTATTTAGTAGGCAGATTATGAAGACAGTTTTTTATTAAAGTTCCTAATTAGATTATTACTAGTAGAGCAAAGCAGCATAAGTTCCATTAACACATCAAAATCAAATTAAATATCTATATGAAAATTAAAATAATTATACTAGTATCTGGATCACAGACCTACCATTGTCATGCCACCTATTAGACAATCTACTAATCTTAACCGCACAATGACTCTAACTCCAAGTATTAAAGCATAAATAAACAAATAAATAAAACAACAGCCAATCCCAATCAGAGGTTGGCTTGCACTCTATCTGCAAGCCGACCTCGGATTGGCTGTTTTTGAGCTGCATGACAAAGATAGGTCTGAGATCCAGATGCTATGCTATACACTGACTATACCTTAAAATGCCCATCAAGTGTACATATGCACTTATCGTTCATTCTAAGGTTCATTAGCATGGCGCCCTTGTTCAGCGCCACGCTAGTGTGCCTTAGATTTACCACAATGCACTGCAAAACTGTCCAGGTGCACTTGTTTGGCTAAAATCAGAATTCTTTAAAAGACTGTTTTTCAAAACATCACAATTATTTGGGTTAAATAGAAACACTGTTCTGAACCTTAGATGAGGTAAAACTAGGGGGTGCTGTTGCATGGTACAGCTTGGATTTCTTTTAGAGTGAACAAAAAGTTTGTGTGGTGACGGCACATTTGTTTGATGTCACACTTACCTAACTTTGGCCGAGAAAAAAAGGTTGGCACGCCCTTTGACAAACGCATTCTACGGTAATAAAAAAAAAGTACTTCAAATTGTACTTTCTCCCGGACCCCCGATCATCAACCCGTGGACCCCCAGTTTAAGAAACACTGCACTAGAAATATGTAAATGCTATATTTGGAGAAATAGACACTAGTGCCTCTAGTGACACCAATTATAGACTTCTTTCAGTCATTAAGCTTCTAGAAAGCTCAAGCAGATTAGTTTGTTTTGCCAGAATTTAGAAGTAAAAAAATAAGATAACTTAAAAGAAAAAAGTATTTAATGTAGGCAATATGTACAGTAGTAATTAATTTAAAGGAAAATTACCTCAGAATTGGATATTCTGAAAAACATCCCTAGCATAAAAATGCCTAGAAAAGGTCCCGATCCTATACCATACAAACTCATCATGACCTGTCACAGAAAAAAAATAAAATAAGTAAATAAAAGAATCAAATATTAAGCAGAATGTTATTGATAAAAAAGTTTTTAATCTTTCAAAAAAAAAAAAAAAAAAATTCTACCTGATAAAGAGTCCGTCCAAGAAGAGGCATGATAAAGGCGATGCCAAGAGATGTAAAACCAATTACAAGAACTGAAAGCAAAACAAAAATCTTTAAAAATTTCTGAGTCTAAAGAAAAAAAATTTCAAATTTTCAAAAAATATTAAATCGAGTACAATGTGGTCTAATTAGATTTTTATGGGAAATTTGTGTTTTTTTTTTGGCTCTCAAAATAGCTTATAGTAAAATTGATCTTATTTTGATGAATTGTAGTAGGAAATAATATCGAAGAAGCTCTGTAAAAACTGGCTAAATTGTTTGACTTCTGGTAATGGCGCTATGCCATTAATTAAGCGCAGCATTGGATGCTTGGAATTTATTATTTTGTATATATTTTTTAATTGTTTTATTATTATTTTAAGTGTATCAGTGGACTAGATGTTTCTTGAGGTCTGGATTATTTTTAATGTAAAGATATTATTAAGGGTTATTTATTATTGTATATAATATTTTACTTAGAAAAATGCTTGCTAACCTAAAATTATTGGTTACAATATAAAGTGTTTCTAATGTTATTTTATCATTTGTTCTCTTTTATCAGGTTGATCGAAGAGCACATTATTTTGTTAACCTGGAGAGATTATGCACAACAGTTTGTAAACACCTGAGGTGTGTAAATAATTAATCACAGCATCTTGTGCGTAAGTAATATTAGCCAGAAACCTCTGTCACATTTGGTTCGCAGGTTTTTATTTGCAATGGGAGCCTGTCACCGTTTAAAGTTGGGCAAGCTCTGTCATCTTCATCTGGACCCGCACATTTAATAGGCTGTAAGGCACAGCCTATTTCAACTAATTATTTCTATTTTATTTGTCCTAATTATTTCCTGTTTAAAAGTAAACCAATGCCGTAGTTAATTAGTTACACCGTCTTATGTGCGGGAGTTTCTGGTTAACTTATGCAGACACGTTTTTTTCACCTTTGGGGAAAACGCTGTATGATGTTACCTGTCTAATGCTAGGGTAAGCAATTCATTTTATTATTTTACGTTACCCTTCATTCATGTAATGCAGTCATTTCTGTACTTAAGATTATTATAATGAATACAATTCTTTATTTTTTAACCAAGCTGGCTATTGTTGTCTTTCTTTTCTTATCGCTGCACCCACCTAACCTTTATTATCAGTGCCGATGTCTATAGTATAACAGGCTGCGTTGCCCAGCGAGCTGTCACATTAGAATATAATTAAGGATTTTATAAATGCGGTTCAGTGCGGGAACAAGGGATGTGGAGTCGGTATGCCAAACTTCGAACTCTTCTATTTTTCTACTCTCCGACTCAGACTCACTAAAACTGTTTGTCAGTTGTTGATTTTTTTTAAATAATGTTTTTTTTTTTAAAAAAATTATTTTTTCCCAAAATATTGCTGGATGGTCATGTAACTTGGTTTTCATTTTAGGATTTTAAAAAATAGTAATAAAAACGTTTGTAATGTCTCACAAGTATTTTTTTTAAAATAGTTTAAGGTTATTTTATTTTTAAATAATGACTGAATTAGTTGTAGAAATGCTAAATAATAATTTTGGCCAGGGGCAGATTTTTTTTTTTTTTTTTATATGGTATGCACACATCTTTTGGAAATTTTATCTATGGTAATAAACAATAGTTAGTGGCCCCCTAATTTTGATAAACCCTGTACCCCTAAAAAAAAAAATTGTTTTAATTTTTTATTTCCATTATGCAGTATTTGTTTATTTCTTTACTCCCATTAATCCATACTGCATTATAACATTTATTACATTCAGTTATACAACAAACAACATTTTTTAGGGTTAACTTCCATTTGAAACAAAAGTTTTTTTTTACACTAGTCTATTAAATTTTCAATATTAAAATGAGAGATAATTACCAACTCTAATAAATTTGTCAATGCTAGCTTAAGTATGCACTGACAAGTTAATTTTTATTAAGGACACCGGCCCCGCCCGGGAAACAGTAATGTAAATATCTGACATTATAAACACTAATAATAGAATAGGACACTGAAATTCCAGGCAACTGAAACATGATAGAGATATTTTTTTTAAAGTAAAGTAATTTTGGACACTACACAAAAGATGTAGGAAACAGAACAAATGAATAAAATTAAAGTGTATCCAGGACGCCGTACACTCTGCGGACAACAGATTAATATGATATACCGGGCGAGAAATTAAATAATTTAGGACACAGCTTCTCAGATAACTGATATGAAATTAATAGGGTTTTGACTTTCCAGTAATCAAAATATAATATGACACTGCATCCTCTGAAGAGGACAGAAATTAAAATAGAGTGGCATGTAAAGCTGTGTTGGCATTGATATAAAATTAATATTTTTGCTAACCATACATAAATTATTTAAGGCTGAAAATTTAAATGGAAATATAATTTTTATTGATGTGAATGAAACGTCCATATCTAAGCAAATAAAAGCTGCTAAAGAAAATCAAATTTTAAAAACAAAATTAAAAATTAAAAGAGGTCAGACTAGTAATAAAGTTTAGCAATTTCAGTATTAAAAACCAAATGAAACTTTCCGACAGACAAAATTTCCATAAAATTAACACTTGAGTAAAGTCTCTTACTGAGAGAAAAATCCAGATTGTAATAATTGTTCAAATAAGTGTTTTGAACCAAAACACATTTTCTTCTGGCTGAATAACAAGGCTCTTGTTAAAAAAATAATGTTGCAGTAATAAAAACAGGCCACAGTGTGTGAGATTGATTAGCGCTGTCTGTGTCTGGGTAATAAATGATCAATTATGTTATGAACCGATATTAAATAAATTTTTAATAAAGGAAAGAAATTAAATTACATTAGTAAACATATTATAACATGATCAAGAAACATATATAGATAGATTTAAAATTAAATTTATAACAAATCAGGTTTTAATAAATGCAGTGAAACATTATACCCTGGGGATGTACCATTTAAAAATGTATACCATTTAAAGATACAGTATACCATTCAAAAATATACCATTCAAAAAACAAATTATTATTCTGAAATAAAGATAATTACAGTTTAACAAAAATAAGCACAGTACAAGAAAGAAATAAGTATCAATTTGATCAATTAACAGTAATGATTTACTGTAAAAATCATTGAAATGATAGCATTTTAAATAAAAAAAATTAAGAACTGGCACACTATTAATCACTATAATAAGAGCTGATGAATAAATAAATGTTGACCATGGGAATAAAGTGTAGCCAATATTATACATGTTTGGCTTATGGTGATGTAAATTTTATATTGTATCAAGAATTTGTATTAATTAAATATGTACGGTAATATGAGAATAAAAAAGGTGTGTCAAAAGAATGGGAATATTATGATGAAAAGAAGTAAATTTAAATGATTAAATAATATTTGTAATTATCCAAGAATTACAAGTTGAAATTTCATCAGGAGAAGAAAAGTAGGCGGTTCCAACTGTCAACTCAAAGAGGAGAAATGCTACTCCGGCCTAAGGACTGTGCTAAAAAAATAAAAAGAGCAACGATTTAATAAATAAAAATAATATCGATCACTCCAAGTAAGGTGGACTTTTTCAATAATATTTTAATACTACGGTAATAAAGTAACAAATTAAAATATGAATTATATCTACAAATGAGCTAATCTGAAATATAATTGATTTTGTACTAAACTTAATAAATGATTAATTACCTAAACAGGATGAAGTTAAATTACAATAGCCAATCGGATCGTGTAAAAGCTCATTAACCCTTTCCACTCCATCTATTTTCCGAAAATGTGGATGCTACCACTCCACAAACCCAAAAAAAAAAAACTTTTTTTTTTTTAAATTTCATTTAGAAATGAA
>PXIH01S0002281.1:38582-55211 GCA_003024985.2 Euperipatoides rowelli | reverse complement strand
CCGGTATTCTTGTACGCAGGCGTTTATCAAGCTGCAATGTTAACAAGCAATAAATTAGAATAAATTTAAATAAGCTCCGACAGCTAGAACTCTCTTAAATAAAATCTTGATATGAAAAAGTGAACTTGTTATTTATGTAAATACCCAAGTCTTTATGTTCCTTTAGGCATTTAATAGGTACATTTTGTATTGTATAGGCCTAGCATTTGATTGTGGCCAATGTGCATCATACATGTTTTATCCAAGTTAACGATTATACTAAGTATAACCACACACATAAATGTATGTCTAATGTTGCCCGATGAAGAATACATTTGGAAAATAAAATCACTTCAATATTATAAAAACACGTTTAGTAATGTCCAAATTAAATTTACCACAATGCATTACTGGGCTACTTGTAAATATATTAATTATTTAATATTAACTCTCTTGCAGATGCATTAAGAACAAAGGAGATCATTCCTCACCCCCTCCTTACAAAATAAGTCGGGACCACAGTCATTTTTATGTATTTCCATACTGATCAATTTGCTAATGGATTGGCTTAGCTCAACTCTTCTCATCTCACTCAATCTCAGTGCTTACGTGTTTTCTGTGAGGGGCAGAAATATCTCTGAATAACGTTTTTCAACACAGCGTTGATCTGTTTTCTGTGAGAGGCAAAAATATATTTGAAGAACGTTTGCATCCATATGCTTCACTTCAAGATAAAAACTCTCGGAAATACGGAAGCATAAGTTGTGTATATCCAGTAGAAAGATTTAAAGCAGCCATAGTGATCTTGTTTGTTCAATTTCATATGTTTAGCAGAGACTTCTTATCCATTAATAGCTACTTATCTGGAAAATACATTTGATGAAATAAGTTATTAGAGTAGTTAATACCAAATTTAGACATTTATGATATAGCCTATCCCAATGTTATTGCAACTTAAGTACTGGATTTTCCTTGTAGCCTACTATGTTACCATCAAAAATCAATATGGTAAAAGTGTTGGAATATTTTTTTTCTCTAGTTTTGTTATCTTTACTTTTTGTTACAATATTCTATCAAAGTCAATATGAATATTTTTAGGGTGGAATCAATAATAATAATAATAATAATAATAATAATAATAATAATAATAATAATAATAATAATTAATAATAATTACCTGTATATCAATTCTTATATTTCTTTGCAATTCCTTAAACTATCCTTTACATTTTTTTTACTGTAAATTTGAAACATTTAACACATGGAAATAATCCATAATATTGATATTTATAATAAAGGTATTGAAAGGAACTCGATAATTTTCAATAATAAAACATTAGAAAAGTTCTAATTCCCCTCCCTAACAATCAATTTCTTTTTGTTCTTGGAGATAAAGAATATTTTTAAGAAGGAAATAAGGATCGATTTTACCTCCACTTTTACTTTCAAAGAAATTAAATCAAATTTCTTTTAAATTAGGTCACAATATACTGCAATTATTTTCCAGTCAAGCAAAAGGATATAATTAATTATAAATGAAGGTATCACGTGACTATGTTTTTTGCATTTATCACGTGATTGGTAGATCTCTAAATTGTAAAGATCACTAAAATAAATCTTTGAATATTTAAAAGGTGTTTTGTTATTCATTTTAATTGGATTGTATTCATCTGTTACTTATGAATAAATTCATAGTTTAACTAGAACTGATTGGATGGTAATTATAGGATTGTTAGTTTACTTCTTTACAATATCAAAAACAATACAAATCGAATAGTATTAATTTTAAATTTTACAATATATTGTATGTATTCTTTTTCTTTTTTAAAAAACAATTATTGATTATGGAAAATATTTTTGCATCAATATAATGTCTACATTACATGATGTAATTATGGTTTAAAATTATATCTCAATTGTTTTGATTTATACTTGTTAGTTTTTCTTTTTTTTTATACCAATTATTTTTGTTTTGTTTTTTATTTTCAATAAAGTTAAGAGTTTACCTTTTTTAAAAAAAAAAAAAAAAAAAGATCATAGATTTGAATAGTGCTATTACAAAATATACTATTGTGATTGTATACATTACGATTAAAAATGAAAGTTTGAATTATAAAATCTCTGGCTAGGTTTAAATATTAAATTTCTGACTTAGTTCAGATAGTAAACATATGACAAAATTAAAATCATATCTGATTAAAGCCTAGCACACACTAAGAGAATTTTACTTTGAAGCATCAAATAATTGTATTCCAAAGGTAAATACTCTCGGGTGTGTCAAAATACTCTAGAGAAAACCAGACTTCGAAGTGAACTCTTTCTCTACTTTTGAAAACTTTCTCTTCAGAGTCAAAAACACAGCCAATCACCGACATGAGAAGTTGAGAACACGTGACTTGACTTTACTAACTAAAAAATATAAATGCCGGCCACTCGCTTCGCCAACAAAAACTGGAACGACAAAGAAATATCACTATTAATTCAAGAAGTAGAAAAATATCCGTGTCTGTACAACCAGCACTTAACTGAATATCACAACAAGCCACTATTTATTTTATTAAAAACGACGACGTTTCTACAAGCCATTTGTATTGTATGTAATATAACAGGTAAATGGCTTCGAATATTTAAAACTGAATCGCCACTGCTTGGAAATTAAAAATTCTATTTATTTTCATGCATATATATTTAATACAATAATATACAAATCAATTAATGTGGGAGCCATTGAATATGACTCTCTATTTTGACAACAGGAGTACGCACACTAAAGAGAAAAACTGTCAAATAAAAAAAACTTATCCTAGTGTGTGTCAGATTACTCTTGTGGGAAAACTTTCACATTACAAAATGTTTTTCTCCTTGTGTGTGCCTGGCTTAACATCAACTAGAAGAGATTAAAAGCAAAACGTACAAGAAGATATTAATTTAATGCAACAGACATGTAGTGATTTTGGGCTTTCAATAAATTGGCAAAAAACATGTCACGCATTTTGGAACCAATAATTTGGAAATAAATTATATGTTTTTCAACGATGTTATACAAACTGTACCAGTACATAAGGACCTGTGGGTATATTCATTGATAGAGATTTATCATTCTCTCGCCTTGCAAAATATATATCAAATAGGATGGAATGAGGTTCAGAATGATTAAAAGTAACATAAAAAAATCATGAAAAGAATGTGTTTACTATTTAATATATATATCTCATACAGACTATATTTACTTACTGTTGAACCAGTGTTTTATTCAAAAATGAAAAAAGATCTGATGTTATTGAACAAACATTTAGATGTTTTATGAAACAGATAGAGTATTAATAAGTTGTCTTACTTAGAAAGGGTTCAAAAACTAAACATACTAATGCCGCCGCCATATAAAAAATTAGTTCAGTTGGATTTATTGTGTATGTATCAAAAATACTAATAGATAATAATATTAACAAATTGTATGTAATAAATAAGAGAATATCCAATAGAAACCATTGTTATTCAGTAAAAATACAATTAGTTAAGAATGAAAGAAGATAAAGTTTCATAGTTAACAGACGTATAAAGTTGTGGAATGACATACATTCTAGTTCAAGGGTTTCCAACCCTTTGCACTTGGGCACCTTGGCGGCCGTCGACCAATTTGTGCGTGCCCGCCACTGTTCGACAACGAAACAAAAGCTTATCCATGTTAACTTGGCAGTGTCCAGATCCCAATGATTTACATTGTGAGACTACCAATTTTAGGCAGTTTTTTTTCTTGTATTCCACATTTCGTGCCAAGTTAATGTGGACGAACTTGAGAGCAATGCATGCAGACAGCCCAATTGAGATGAGACTTTAATAAACCTGTTATATAATCGACAATTTACCACATTTTCAACATCTGCACATCTATTTTTTATCATTCCTCAAATAGGTGATGGAAGCTACATCAAAATTCTCGAAATAGATGGTGCCCGCCACCCTACCGGTATTTTAGAATGTGCTCTAGGGTACAAAAATGTTGGAAACCACTGTTCTCGTTGGTTTAAGAAATTTGATAAGAAGGTATTTTGTTCAAGATTGAGTATTTATTTAAAAACATAATTAATCCATTATGTCTTTCAGTAAATAATTTCTTTTGAAATTATGTTAGCCGTTTATTCTGTTTTTTTTTTCATGAATAGTTAGTTAATATTATATTTTTTGTTTTGCATATATTATTATGTAGATTTAGTTCATTTGTTGGATATTATATTAATATATCGTAATAGCGAATAATCCCGTTACACGGGTATCCCACATTTTTTTTAAGCCCTTTTTGTTTAAACCCGTTCCACGACCATCGAACATTTTTTTTGTTTAAGCCCATTACACGGGCATCAAATATTTTTTTTTATCTAAGAGAAAACACCACTTAAAGTTTCTAAACATAGTTCCCACACTGAGCATAGATGGCGCTGTTACTGCTTTGGAACACACTCATATTAGTTATACAATTATTTTGGTTGATTTAAATAACTAAATTAATATTAAAAGATAATTTTGAAATTTTGCCACTAAAGGCATCATCTCTATACTTCGACACAATGGACAGATAATTCTTTATAAATTAAAAGATGGCCAGGCAACCTTCATCATCAATTATTCTTGAAAAAAATTCAACTTTTACCGAGACATATCCATTTGGACTTCATCTTGTTAGCCATTGAACCAATCATAAGTAGAGTTGGGTTTCTAAGTAGAGGGCAGCACGCTGTTGTTTTTGTCCCAATTGATTTAGTTTGGAAACAGTGCATTTGAAAATAGATTTTCATAAAAAAATAATTAACGTAAAACTAAAATATTTTACGCAATACTAGACGTTTATTGGAATTCATTTTGACGCGTAAAACTAAAAACCATAACTGTTGGAAATAAGAAGAGGAATATGATTGGGTATTGTATAGAACAATTTTATCGATTATGGACTAAAGATGTGTTAAACTGTTATATATTGATAATGTATTATACCTGGAGCAGGTTCCAAGTAGCAGTTAAAAAGTAACGTTCCATACAGCACCTTAGAGTGCCACCATTCGATGAAATTGAAGTCTGCATCACTGGCTGATCCGATGAACTGTTCTTTAATTAGAAACTAGTCGAAACCCGTCGAAATCGAAGATAATTCTTTTTTTGGGTCCAGAAATTTGTGTCATGTTTAGAACTATGGTAAACACTCCCATGTTATTTTCTCCTGCCCCCACCCCCCCAAAAAAAAATGGGCAATGATGGAATTCAATTGGGCCCCCCTTAGCACCTTATGTGATTCTAGATCTCTAGAGTAACACAAATTTCAAATTTGAACTTAATCGGAGGAATTTAAAAAAATTAGATCCCCCCCCTAGCACCCCCATGTGACCACCTAGGACCTTAAACTTTTATACATATTTTAGACCTCTAGTGTAACACCAATTTCAAATTAGAATTTAATCGGAGCATTTAAAAAAAAATAGATTTTTCAGGCCTCCTTTACAGCCCCGCTGCGCCCAGAATTTTGTGTCATGTTTGGAACTATGGTAAACACTCCCATGTTATTTGCCCCTCCCCTAACCCCCCTCCCAAAAAAAAATGGTCAAGTTTATTTTCATTGTCTAAAATGACGGAATTCAATTGTGCCCCCTAGTAACCCCCCCCCCCCTATGTTTTTCTAGACCTCTAGGGTAACACAAATTTCAAATTTGCCAAGTACCAATTTAATGAATAAAGAAATGAAAACAAAACATTAATAATAACCTAAAAATCCCAGCCCAATTTGCTAACTAGAAACAGGATTTTACCAGCTTTTCATGAATTTTTCAACTTTAGGAGAGGGGGGGGGGGTAGAGGGATAATAAAAATGTTACATTCTGTACTTTTTTTTCATTACCTAAATTAACAATAAAAGTACAGGTCAATAATAAATTCTGTAAGTTATTTTTCATTAGTTAAACAAAAAAAAAATATGTTAAATTTGGAATGTATTTATTTTTTTCCATAATAAAACAAAAGAGTATGTAATGTATTAATTCTGTACATTTTATTTTCATTAGTAAAAACAGTAAAAGGTGAGTATTAAATTCTATACATCTCCCCTCCCCCTTTCATTTAAAATAATTTAAAAAAACAAACTTTTGAACCGGTTCAGTGTGGAAAAAAACGGTTTGAACCTAACCATTATTTTATAAACAGTGTCAACCGGAACCGAACCGAAATAAAAAAATTTCAGTGAACCCGAACCTGAACTGAACCATTATAAATTTTGGTTCAACTCCCTGCAATTTAGGTAACTGTTCCGCACACTAGATCTCATATCCTGTACCTGTACTCTCTCTGTGCCTATGTAGAGATGGCAGGTTTGGAATTAGTAATTAAAAAAAAAGAATTTAAATGCATTTTATTTTAATATCAGTGTGTCATTCTTTTGTTTTTGTGTTGCCCTTTTGCTAGATTTTTGGATAATTTCAGTAACACTTAAGTGTTTTTTTTTTTCAATATTGTTAATATTGAAATTATAACATATTTCCATTATTCTGTTATTTTTTAACAGGTTTTCTAATAACAGGAAACATTTGGAACACGTAATTGCACTAACAGTGTTAAAATAACAGGTTACATTTGGAGCAGTTACATTGCAGTAAATGTTAAATAACTGAACTGCATACATTTGGAAGTTACATTGCAGTAACAGTGTTAAAATAATTGTTACATTAAATAATTCCCATCTCTAAGTCTAATATGGATTTAACCCTGTAGTAATCTTTGAACAACTATATGCACACATCTATGTTTATAAGACGTAATAAAACAGATGTGGAGACCTGTTTCGTAAAAGTAAAAATGAGCCTTAAAGCCAGAATATACTTTTAGATGTAAAGCATATAAATTTCTAGACAAAATATCACTGTCGTCTATATCCCTGACTCAACATTACCCTTCAGCAAATTAAAGGATCTCTAACCTTATCCATACCCTAACCCTATGTCCTACATGAATATAATAGCAAATTAAAGGATCGCTAACCTTAGCTGTACCCTGCCCTTATGTCCAACATGAATAGGAAATTAAAGGATCTCTAAACTTAACCATACTTATCCCTATGTCCAACTTAAATATTATAGCATTTAAAAAATAAGTAATAAATAAAATAACATACTTTACCACAGATAGAATGCAAGCCGACTTATGATTGGTTGTTTTAGGTTTGAAGGGTTTTGTTGAGTGGGAGATCCAGATGCTAAGCAAAATTACCACAATAAACTTAAAAAAAACGAATTAGTGGGTCAAAGCAAATTAAATTGTAAATGTTTTTCAAGCAAAACATGTTATTTTCCAAGTTGTAAAAGCAACTTGAATCCAAGCTACAAGAATAGCAGCATTTACAGTCTAAATGTCAGTAGGCCTCATTTTTATTGCATACAAGTTATTTATTAAAATTCAAATTATTGACTTAGAGTCAAATGCATTGACTTAGGGTCACATAAATTGACAGGGTCAATTATAATGACTTTTGTGGGGTTAATGTTTAATAAAACTTTTTGGGCAATTCAAAGTCTCTAGGTAGAAGCACTAAAAATGGAAGAACCACAAAAGAAATCTGAACGATAGAAATGGCAAAATCTAAATCTTGGAAACAAAAAGAACTTCTAAGAAGAGACATTAACAAAAAGTAAAGCATAAACCCCACATACACTTAAAGTGGTTTATCAATGCCTATTTCAACTTCATTGATTTATGTGTATTTTTGTAAAAAAAATGCTTGTTTAATTGATCAATTTGTTATATTCGGTCCATAAATGCATCAAAATTCGATTTTTATGCCAATAATTAGCAACCCTTCTTATGATGAATTTTGGCAGAAAAATCTCACGCCGATTCAAGTAATAGTAAAAGTGGTTGACTGGTTGTCAGACCAGACTAGGGGACGTTTCCTTTACAGACCAATCAGAATGCAGATCAGTGATTCGAAGCTTTATTTATTATTATTTTTATTTGCAGTTGGTGACTCGGAGATTTTTATAAAAAAGATACTCGAAACAAGCAGGTGGAAAATAAACCTTTAACAGGTTTTATTTGCATCAAAAAATATAATCTTTAAGAATGTTTAAGAAATATTAAAACTTTGGAAATAATAGTTAACAATTTTGTTCTCATCGTGTCAAGTTAATAATGTACAAAAGCCTTCCGGTATTTTGAGGTGTTTTTTTNCTTCTTAAAATTGATTTCAAGTTCAATCCCAAGAATTATCTCAAAATTTTGTGGATTTTATATTGATGCGAAGAAAGTCACTTTTTCTCTGTTATTATTTTTTTCTTCAAAACTTTAAGTAATAACATCAAGTTGACTATTTATCTAAACAATAACGTAATGAAATTATGGCTAGCGTCTGGATCCCAGATATGCATTTTACCCCAGCAAGATTTTATCCTTTGGCTACGTCAAATTGACGTTAGTTCGTAGGTTTAATTTTTTGTTAACAATGTAGAAACTTGCAAATTTTTATATGTTTCAGCTTAAATTTTCTAAATTGATTAATTAAACAAATATTTTTAGGTAAAACTAAACATAAATCAATTAAAAAAAAATCATGATAAACCACTTTAAGGCCAAGAGTATATTTTATTCCCATATTTTATATCTTACACAAGAGATCTTAGTATTTCTTTTCATAAAGGAGTTTTAGTAAGTACGTTTATGTAAGTGTAGAATAGTTTATTTAAGTGTAGAATAGTATTTTTATATATTTAAAGTACTACAAGCATCGGCTAATATTTGAACTATTTATTCTAAATATTAATTAAAACCCTTTATATACGATTGTACATGCCAAATGTGTGATTTGTTTAAAGAAAAATCAAGTTTCTAACGCACATGGATCAAAAGATATCACCAATTAAAAAACACACAATTTTCGAAATTGACTGCCATAGAAGACTAGTAGAATGCAGTTAGAGAGGTCACCAATAGAGAAGCCTTATACTAAATCCAGATCAATGTACTTAAAATAAATCCAGATCAATCTGTTGTGGAACAATTAATATACAGCTGTTGATTAAATTTTTTTTTTTTAATTTATACAATTTTATATGGCAATGCCAATGTATTGATAATATACAAATTAGGATGGTTTTAATTTATCCACATAAATTAATGAATTCTATATTTCAATAACTATACAAATTAACTATTAAAGGAACTTTATCATAATAAATAAGATTTTTCATTGATGAATGTTTTAATTATAAACAATTTAACATTATATGACTCAGTAACCATGGTGCATACGGCAATATTTATTTTATATTATCTTATCCATTTTTCCTATTTATTATTTTTTTTAGTACTATTTTATAATACTGATGACACTACTGTTATTGTCATGTGATTTAATTTTGATGCATTGTGGGCTAGCTTGGGTAGCCTTTGTCTGTTAACTGGTCAGCCATCTTGGCCAGTCATGTTTTTTATGCTGTACTTATTAAACAGTTATTGGTAATCAAAGTAGTGATTTTGAGTTTATGTTATATAAATTAGTTATAGTTTACTTTTTTATGGTCATAACTAAGGCCAGGATAATTATGTAAATACATGTTTTTTAATTGAATGCTAATCACATGCTAATTAAGAAATCTTTACCGATCTTGAAAAATTGAGTCGAATGACATAACTTTTATATTACATATTTTAGGTTTACTTACATATTATTAAAATACGTACATATTTTCACATATTTCAAGTTTTTTTTATCATATATTTATACATATTTAAAGAATAAATACATGTATTTACATATTTCAATATTTTTTTTTAAATTCAATTTTGAATGTTTATTTTTTTCCCTAGCTGAGATATTCCGTGTAGGCTTTAAAAACATTGAAATAAATTAGTCTTAAAAACTTTTGATTATTTCCAAATTCCCTATTAAAAAGATTTTATTTTTTAAATAAAAGTAAATTACATATCTTTATTCATTTTATTTTAATAAAAGTTACATATTTCATAATTTTTTTGTACATATTTTCACATTTTTTTACTTTTTAGTATGGTACATATTTTCACATTTTTTTACTTTTTAGAACATATTTAAGCAATTTTTAGCACATTTTTTTATTACATAACTATCCGGGCCCTAGTCATAACAAAGATTATGGGCCCAGGATTAGGGAGTTATTGAAATAGATCTGCCTACATGATAAACTTTGCGTCTAAAACCGCTGATATACCTGTTTCTAGTCTAATTCAAACATTGCAATTATGGATAACAAAATCATCTCTATTCAAAAATTAAATGGTACAAATTTTTATATGTGGAGGTTTAAGATTGAACGCATTCTCCAGAGAGAGAAATTATGAACAATGGTACGGTACAGCAAAACCCCCCTTCACCGATAACCAAAGACTGGACCATCCCTAAACAAGCAGCTAAAGCCGCTATATGCCTAACGTTAGAGGACAGACTACTTATCAATGTAAGAGCATGCACCACCTCAAAGGACACTTGGAATACATTAATAAAAATATGAACATTCAAACCTATTCAGCAAGTTACATTTATTACATAAACTTTAAACTACTCGTTAGGATCATTTCCAGGACATGAGAGATTTTGTGAATTATATATTGGAAACAGTGGGACAGCTTCACGATGTAGGTGAAATTATTAATGACAAGAACATTATAGCTGTCATGCTATGTGGGTTACCCATAGAATATGGGAACCTCATAGCTATTGAATCCAGAGATGAAGATGGACTCACACTAGATTTTGTCAAGATCAAATTGTTCGATGAATCAGCAAAAAGAGAGGCACCCATCTCAGATAGATTACCAGAATCACTAGCCATGCAGTCATCCAGACTTCAAATGGAGGGGATAAACAAATCATTTGCTACGGATGTGACCAACCTGGTCATACAAAGAGACATTGTCCTTTTGAATCTGACTCAACACCCCTAGACAGATGGAGACCAAAAAATATAAACTTAAATAATCATAATCAATCTAGCTAGGTGAGATAATCTTCCTTCATATACTAGTGACAACACTATTGTCAACATCAGAAAACTACCTAATGAATGAATTGCCATTGTATGAAAACCACAAGGATAATGAAACCGATGAAATAAACTCATTAGCTTCAAAAACTTGCAAATGCCAAATCAGTGATGACTTTACTGCCTTATCAGGTAATATTGGAACAAATACTAAAAATGGGATTTTAGTTTCGGGAGTCAGTGCTCATATAACCCCCGATAAAAAAATTTTCATTGATTTTTCATATTTGAAGGACAAAATAGCCATTACCCTTGTGAATGGCAATATTGTGTATGCAGAGGGAAGGGGAAGTGGTGCTGTTCAGATTGACAACAACATTAAATCCATGGATATAGTTCGTATATATGATGTTTTATATGTCCCATCATTAAAATTTCAATTGTTGTCCATAAGACAACTATGTAACTGCGATCACCAGGTCCATTTTGAACATACTATGTGCATTGTGGATAATGGAGGAAAAACCATAGCCTCCGCTCATCTAGACAGAGAAACTTTTGTGCTTAAAGACAGCACTCATGAAACTAAATATTCAGTTAATTCATGCATACACACATGGCATGATAGAATGGCCATAAATCTAATTCCAAGATAATCAAAATGAGTAATAAGCAACTCACCAAGGGTATAAAAATTGACCGTTGTACCCACTCAAACTTCTGTAAGCCTTACCAAGTTGGCTAAATGAAGCAAAGGCCCTTTACCAAATCTAATGAAAATATTGATTGCCCATTCCATACTCTGGTCAATGACTTGTGTGGCCCAATGAGAGGAAATTGTTATGTTAACAATCACTAATGCTATTAAACACAAATCTCATGCTTCCGAAAAGATTCGGCAATATATTGAAAGGGGTAAGAATAAATTTGGCAGATACCCAGTTATACTCCGCTCCAATGGAGGAGGAGAATTCACTAATAATGCCCTAGAAAAGTATCTTAATGATAGAGGAGTCACCCATCAAATAATAATACCATATGCACCCCAACAAAACGGCCAGGCTGAACGTGTGAATTTAACAACACTTAGCATGATGTGCTGTATACTGAAACAGAGCGCACTACCTATGATGCTATGGGGTGAGGCCATGAGTACGGCAACTCACATTATTAATAGGTCATTAAGCTCATCAACTGGACAAACCTTTATGAACTTTGGAATGGGGTCCTCCCTAGTGTGGGAAACTTGAAAACTTTTGGATGCAGGCCTTACAGGTTTGTCCCATGACTTCTTAGAAGAAATCTTGACGACACAACAACTGAGCATATTCGTGGGATATGGTAGAAATAGTAAAGGATACAGGTTGTGGATCCCTGGTACAAACTGTGTAGTGACCACCATGAAGATGGCATTCAATGAAAAATCCCTATATGATGATAATAATACTGATCCTGTTTTAATTGGTTTCCCTGTAATTCATAAGAATAATCACAACTCAACTAATAATGTTCTCCGAAGATTCCCTTGAGAGAACAAAATAAAGCCTCCTGATAAACTCACATGTTGAATTTTAAACATGTGGTATTGAGGAGGTGTGTTATGGAACAATATATAGCTGTTGATTTTAATTTTTTTTATTTTATACTATTTTATATATGGCAATGCCAATGTAATGCTAATATATAAATTATGGTGGTTTTAATTTATCTACATAAATTAATGAATTCTATATTTCATTATCTATAAAAATTAATTATTAAAGGAACTTTATCATAATATTATAAAGTTGTTAAATAAGATTTTTCATTGATGAATGTTTTAATTACAAACAATTTAACATTATATGACTCACTAACCATAGTGCATACTGCAATATTTATTTTATATTATCAATTTTTCCTATTTATTATTATTTTTAGTACTGTTTCATAATACTGATGACACTACCGTCAATTGTCATGTGATTTAATTTTGATGCATTGTGGACTAGCATGGGTAGCCTTTGTCTGTTAACTGTTCAGCCATCTTGGCCAGTAACATTTTTAAAGCTGTAGTTAATTTTGAAGTTATTAAACAGTTATTGGATTCATCAAAGTAGTGATTTCGAGTTTATGTTAAATTAGTTATAGTTTAGTTTTTATGGTCATATCACAATATAGTGATATCTGTAGTAATAAAATATTAAAACAACATCTATTGGTTATTTTTATATATGACATGAAGTTTTATCTATTGATTTACGTGTATTTGAAATCTGCTAGTACTGTGGATTAAATATTACAGTAAAAAAAAGAAATAATAATTTTAACAATTTCAATGCTTTGGAACGTTTAGAAGGATTATATTTTCAGAATATAACAATCATAACATCTAGATAAGTTTAGAAATATGATTTGTTTGGTATGCACTATTGTTCTCTTCTATAATAGAGTCTTATGGGCGTAATCGTGATCTATCACTTTAAACCTTTACAAAATACGTAAATCTGTAGATAAATGTAATGTCATATATAAAAATAACCAATAGCAATTCTTTTAATGTGTTCTTACCACAGATGTCATTAGATTGAACTGGATTTAGTATAAGGGTTCTTCTCTATTGGTTACTTCTCTGGCTGTATTCTACTAGTCTTCCATGGCAGTCAATTTAGACAATTGTGTGTTTTTCAATCGGTGATATCTTTTGATCCAGGTGAGTTAGAAACTTGATTTTTCAAACAAACAAATCACACGTTTGGCATCTGCAATCATATAGAAAGGGTTTTAACCTTTAACTACACCCGCTGGTGTACAAAATACACCACTCGTACTAAAAATGCTATAACTTTTGTTAAATAATTATCATTGAACTGTTCATGCCACCTAACCTATTATTGAAGTGTCCACTATGACCACAATAAGTATTGTTTATGTAGCTGTAGCAATAAGCTCATTAATTGATATTAAATCTGCAGCCGTGTTGGTATTTGGTGTACAAAATACACCACGCGTGTAGTTAAGTAATTATTTTTCACAATATGCAGATAATTCCAGGTAGCGTAATACAACTATTATAAAATATTTAGGAATAACTTTATACATTTTTAAAATCAAAATTTAATGAAGATTTCAAATATCAAAACCAAAAAATTCTATCTATAACGCAAGAGAAACAGCAACGAAAAATGTAAGATGAACTGTTTTTTTTTTTTATACTTGACATTTAGATAAAAATTCATATTAAAAAAAACTGTTTCTTATAAATAATTTTTATTTATAAGAAATTAATGGTAAAAAATGGAACAAAAAAATATGCTTAAAGTTATTTTCTATCTGTTATAGATTTTGAAATATTTAACAATGTATTATTTAACATGCAGTAAATAGACCGTAATGATATCTGTTTTATGCCATTTAGAAAAAAAATCATAAAAAAAAATATGTTTGTCGGAAATCATTTTTCTTTATATCTGATATTTTCTANNANNAANNNNANNAAANANNACTATTTAAGTTTATTTCTATCTTTTATAGATTTTGCAATATTTAGCCTCTTTTGGTGTGGTGTACAAAATACACCACGCGTGTACTTATGTTATATTTGACGCGTGTAGTTAAAGGTTAAGTAATATTTAGGATAAATAGTTCAAATGTTAGCTAATTCTTGTAGAAATTCAGTGCCATCTAGTGAATTTCTTTGAAACGTATAGAATTTAACATGGGGGCTCTCATAGACATTATAATGTGTTTGCAATTTTTTTCTTTTTTAATTATTTTAAACTAATTTTTAAGGGAAAAAAATTGCATACACTTATTTAATACATATTAAACTATATAAAAACAATAAAATGAATTTTAATTACATTTATTTTTAGAGATCTGAGATACACAAAAACAAAAAACAAATTCAGGTATTTAACTGTCCATTACTGTATATATAAAAGAAAAACAATTATATATTTTTTCAAGGCATTTATACGAAAGCGGTTAGGTTTTCTATAGTAGTTTGGCACTAATAAATGACATAAAAGTAATCAAATAATAAAAAAAATGATGCAATAATAAACATTTGTTGTGAAATATTATGATGCAATATAAAACAATGATCACTCATTTTCATATTAAGCCCCTCCCATCTGATGTCATCATAGAAGGCTGTTTTTAAAGTTAGATATTTTTTCCCAACACATTATGTGATATTTTTTTTTTTTAATTTTAGAAGTTCTGAATGCGTTGTTATTGGAAATTTTTAAGTCCAAAAAATAATCAACATTCGCAAAACTCAGTATTCCAAACAAACATTAAAAGCTAGAAACATAGTGTTTGGTTTACTATTCAGAAAATAATTAGATCTACATTTCTTAAACTGAAATTAATCCACTAAATTCCATAGGGTTTTCTCAATTCTAGGATATCTACTCTAAGTCCTACACTTACTACATCAAATTTTTAAGAAAGATGAAAAAAATAATCAAAGTAATTGTCTCAATATACCAAATATCCGAATGGATTTTCTATTGTAAATTGTGCTTTACTATGAGTTGTAAAATTCACCATGATGAGTATTAACGTTTAAAAAATACCCGAACAGATTTTCTATTGTNACTATGAGTTGTAAAATTCACCATGATGAGTATTAACGTTTAAAAAATACCCGAACAGATTTTCTATTGTAAATTGTGCTTTACTATGAGTTGTATAATTCATCATGGTGAGTACTTACGTTTAAAAAATATCCGAACATGTTTTCTATTGTAAATTGTGATTTACTACGAGTTGTAAAATTCACCATGGTGAGTACTTACATTTAAAAAATACCCGAACAGATTTGCTATTGTAAATTGTGATTTACTATGAGTTGTTAAATTCACCATGGTGAGTACTTACATTTAAAAAATATCCGAACAGATTTTCTATTGTATTGTGATCTACTATGAGTTGTTAAATTCACCATGGTGAGTACTAACGTTTAAAAAATACCCGAACAGATTTTCTATTGTAAATTGTGATTTACTATGAGTTGTAAAATTCACCATGATGAGTACTAACTTTTAAAAAATACCCGAACAGATTTTCTATTGTAAATTGTGATTTACTATGAGTTGTAAAATTTACCATGGTTACATTTAAAAATACCCGAACATATTTTATATAGTAAATTGTGCTTTACTATGAGTTGTAAAATTTACCATGTGAGTACTTACGTTTAAAAATACCCGAACAGATTTTCTATTGTAAATTGTCATTTACTATGAGTTGTAAACATATTTTCTATTGTAAATTGTGCTTTACTATGAGTTGTAAAATTCACCCTGGTGAGTACTTATGTTTAAAAAATACCAAACAGATTTTCTATTGTAAATTGTGATTTACTATGAGTTGTATAATTCACCATGGTGAGTACTTACATTTAAAAAATACCCAAACAGATTTTCTATTGTAAATTGTGCTTTACTATGAGTTGTATAATTCACCATGGTGAGTACTTATGTTTAAAAAATATCCGAACATATTTTCTATTGTAAATTGTGATTTACTATGAGTTGTAAAATTCACCATGGTGAGTACTTACGTTTAAAAAATACCCAAACAGATTTTCTATTGTAAATTGGGCTTTACTAGAGTTGTAAAATTCACCATGGTGAGTACTTAAGTTTAAAAAAACCCGAACAGATTTTCTATT
>PXIH01S0002273.1:21111-32171 GCA_003024985.2 Euperipatoides rowelli | reverse complement strand
TTCTTTTATATAAAGAAATTTTTATTCTTAAACAAAATAATACAATCCTTAAAGAAATCAGTCTTGTACTGCAAAAAACAAGTCTTAGTCACGCGGTTTATCACGTGGTGTCTGCACGTGCTAGGGAATATAAAATTTATTAAGGAAAGGAGGAAGTAAAGAAAAAATAGGGCTAACAATGATAAGTAGAAATATCATTTGCTCTTTACAATTTTTTTTTTTTAATTCAGGACATAATGTCCTGTTATCAACAATTTATTGTCTTCCATTTTCCCCTATGTATCAAAAAATACACATCCTATACAAAGCCTATTGTTATACTTATTGACACCCAAAAGACAGTGGATCACTAGTCTATACTCTACCATCTCTGAGTTCTGTAGAGTCAGATCTATTTTCAAAAATCTTGTTAACAAATGAAAGTACCACCAAATGGGTTAGTCCTAAGGATGGCATTTGTTTGCACATTATATCTACGTAAAATGTACAGGACTAAGACACCATTGGTATTCTAAAAAAAAAACTGAAATCCTATTGGCTGCCTACACTACTGAGGTTACATAGAGAGCTGTTCCTTCAAGACTATAGAAGTATAGAGTTACCTTAGATAACATTTTATAACTTCTTTTGGTATCAACTGAATGCAAAGATGAATTCACATTTAAGTATCATATGCCAGAAACATTAAACCTAAGCCAATTAAAATGCCCAATGTATTCAACGCTTTTACGCTGCTAATCTAATTGAATGACTGAACGGTTAATGTTCATTGATTCTGGTATTTGACTCTTTAATGCAAATTAAGTCTAATAATCTTTCACAATTTATTAAGAATGATCCTGTTCTTCATTTTTAAAGACTCACCGCCGTGGGAAATTAACATATCTTGATTGAATCACATGAATGGACAAAATACCACCAAATGGTTGGGTAGTCCTAATCATGTCACATTGTATCTACATAATAGATAAGAAAATATTTATTCCTATTATTTAAATTAAGAAATTAATTTTTCAGATACTTTAAAATGGTTAAAACTTGAAAATAAAATAAAGTGTTTCTAAAGATTTAGAAAATTTATTAGTTAGCTTTAGCTACTCATTAGTTATTTTTTTTTGCAGCCTTACATCTAAAATATGATGCATAATTCAGCATTTTATTAGTAAAACTGCTAATTTCCCACTCTGACTTTCTTATATGTCTCCTTAATCTTGCCCCTTGTAACTTTTACCTTTGAGACATTTGTGCACAAAGCTAAGAAAAAAATAATAAATATATATTATAATATATAGACAGTTACAATATGTCTGGAGTTTCATTAGACCAAACAAATTTATATATTTGTTTCTTGACCTAATATTATAGTTATTTCATTAGGATATTTTCAAACGAAATTACATTCTTTTGTAAAATATTTCCGCTTCAACAATTTATATTACCATAAAAATAATTTAATTATCTAATAAATGGACAATTATTTAACTCAATAAACATAATAATATATTATAGCTATCATGCTACAATAAAGAAAAAAAAAGTTTTATAAAAGAAAGATTTACCTGATCATAATAATAAAAACTTTCAAGGAACGGATATATCAATTGATTTGGCTCTAATACTGATTAGTTATTAATAGTGCAAACAAATCAAAAAATCAAAATTAAACAAACGAAAATACATTCTTTTGTAAAATATTTCCGCTTCAACAATTTATCAAAAATTTAAACTGTTAATTAAAAGGATCAGAAGAACAAGCTGACAGTTGTGTCTGTCAGATGGCGCCAAGGCGCATTGCGTGAAGTACTTAGTCACGAGGCTGTGAACTGCAGCAGAATAAACAGAGCGATCCCAAGTATAAGCCATCTTGTGGCAGAGGGATACAGAAAACCATCGCCTGTAGGTTTTGGTGTGCCTACTGCGCTTATAAGCTTTCTGAGTATCAGTCATAAAACAACTCTTTTAGCAAAATCCAAAATTCACACTCAAACATGTCATGTTTTACTTCCATTTTGGGTGAGATTAAATTGCACCCTTGCTAATCTTTGTTCTAGTTCAGCTTTTTCTTGCAGCGCCTGATGAAGTTGTTTTCGTAACTCACATTCCGCACTTTTCCACATGAGTAATAACTGTTCTTTAGTTAAGTCCTGAACATGGACATCATCATCTAATAATGGCCTTTTCAAACTTTCTATTTTTTCTGGAGTTAAAGGCCCACATAAATTATATCGCAGCCGATTATCTTTGCAAGGAAGATTTTTGAGAGTCATGGGTAAGGAAGATGCATAATTTTTAAGGTCATCAGGTAAGGACTGGACTTTGGGTTTCACCTGTACTTCAGCATTGCTAGTGCTTTGTAAAGGTAAACAGTCTATTAATAAGGACTGACTGTTTATTGGGTTATATTTTAAAGACTGAAGGGAATTGGACTTAATAGGATCAGAGGATGTTGGCTGAGAACAAATGAGATTGTTATTGCATAAAATGTCTGAATGAATTTCAGGATAAACTCTGGTTCTGTTGTCATCAGACAAAGGGCTGGAACTGTCACTCATTTCATCATTGAATTCTGCCAGCCAATCGCTGCTTTCAGCACTTTCTTCAGTCGGCATTGTGTTCGGTGTTGCTACAAAAACGGCGGTGTTTCCCCCTTCTCCAAGTTCTTGCATTCGGATTGCGCCGTTTACCATTGCTTTTCGATCATCATCCGACTCGTCTGCTGTTTGCGAAGATTGTCTTTGTAACCTTAAAAAGAAGAATGAAAAAAAGTTAAGTTTTTTTACAATTAATCCTATTAAGAAATTTATAGTCTACTTAACTGAAGATATTACAATAGATATTAGAATAAACATTTGATAAAGCCAGAAGAAAAAGTAGTAAAAAGGCTATGACATGACTATGATAACAACGTGTTAGAAACACTTCTTTCTTCAAATAGTATTACACTGTATATAAAATGCTTAGATATGCAACTTGAATTTAAATTCAAAGTGCCATCTATGAATGGAAATATATTTGCATATTTAAAGAATTTGTTTGATAAATACACTCTGCTCTGAACAAATATTATTATGTATAATTCTTAGCTATGCAACATGAATTTAAAATAAAGTGCTACATATTCTTGGTGAAGGCATGAGCTAGCAGGCCAGGTTCGTGGCTCATGCTGGCCGACCATAAAACTTCACTCCCAATTTGTCTTCCTTTGTGAATGGCAGGGAGTTTAGGGTGCTATTTAACCAGTCGGCATGACTCTCGGACCTTGCATTCTTAAGATATGAATTTCTGAAGTTTAGCAAATACGAGCATATTACGTCTGAACCTTCGGATGAAAAGTCTGATCATCAGAAATGTAGTACCATTGTAAATAATGTAAATATGTAAATATAGTGTAAATAGACGATTCGCCCAGCCTCATAAAAAAAAAAAAAATAAGTGCTATCTATGAATGATTTTGTGACTAAAAAATAGTATTTGATAAATAACCTTTTATGTTTAAAGTGAATTATTGGATTAATTAATTATCCATGAGTTGGGAATATCTACAGATAATGTTTTATAAGTTTTATATATGAATTATAATTTGTAATTAAGGCATTCAAATTTATACAAGGAAAATAATATTGTTCTCTCTGTTATTTATGCTGCATGTACTTTAACAATTCTCATTTAAGATCACAAATTTTACATGACTTTTGATGTTTTTTTTAAAAAAACTCATTTTTATCTCAACATGAAATGATATTGTCCAAGGATGGATTATGAAGCTGGGTTGAGGATTTGCCACCAGAACAGATGAGTGCGGATTGGAAAATTAAAAATCGTCAAGCAATGGCGATGATTAGTCTATCAGTTGAAGATGGCCAGTTTTATCTCAACATGATATGCTTAATAAACTAGCTTTTTGTAGTAAGGAATTATATAGTTCCATAGTATTTATAGTCATTATTGTTTGCAGCATTAATCTTTTGCTTATGGGATGGTATTTTACTAATTTTCCTAAGAGTTTATTATAGAGCTGTTCTATAATGGAAGATAAAAGGAATCTTATGAAGCTGCATGGACATGTTTGCATCATTTTTTTTTAATTATTGAAAATGAACATCATGTAAATGACTAAATTTTCTATCATATTGGGAACTTTACGGTTGAAATGCTAGGCTATTGTCCAAGGATGGATTAGGGAGCTGGGTTGAGGATTTGCCACCAGAAGAGATGAGTGCGGTTTGGAAAATTAAAAATATCAAGAAATGGCGATTAGTCTATGTTGAAGATGGTCAGTTGATACACATTAGAGACTGTAAACCGCTCAAGATATGTGGGAATCTCTTAAGAAGCTTCGTGAGAGTGCAAACATTAATAGCAGGCGGTATAAAGCATGGAAGTTGTTTCACTCTAAGCTGAAAAATGAATGTAATTTGGCAGCTCATATTGACTATATATTGGATTTAGCCACACAACTAAGGGGAATAGGTGATAATTTACAAGATAACCATGTACCAACAATAATATTGTATACTTTACCAGTGTTGTACAGTCCATTGATAACCGCTTTGGAAACAAGACCCGATAATGCAACTTGTTAAGTGTAGATTGATGGATTAATATAGAAGATGGATGGAAAATGTCCTCTTTACAAAAAAAATCATCAAAAAAAGTTTATAAAACTACTAAAGCTTTTAAGCAAACTATAAATATAAAAAGAAAATGAGAGAATGCTATAACTGTGGATGAAAGGATATCTTAAAATAAATTGTAGAAAGAAAAAATTGATTTGATACCGCTAAGAAAGCTAGTTCTGAAGAACATGTTAACATAATACTGAAAATGGATGATTTTTAGATGAGGAAGAAATGCAATGCTATAGCACCCAAGATACCGAAGGCAATTGAATGCATGGTATATACTGTAGATTTATGAGTGATGAATCATATGATGAGTAATTGAGATTTCTTTAAGGGTTTGAAGCCATTAACAACTCATAAATCAATTTGAGTAGCAGATGGATGACACTTAAATTCTGAATGCATAGGATCAGAAATAAATGATAAATTGAAAACTATTTTGATAAATAATGTATTTATGTGCCAGGACTAGATTGTAGTTTGTTATCTGTGAAATATTTAGCTCAACTAGGCTTTAGATTGATTTTTGAACATGATACAGGTGTAATATCTAAAAATGATAGATGGTTAATGGAAGTAAAACTAAACAGAGATCTAAATAAGCTTTGTCCTAGTAGTCAATATTTTTTGCACAGGAGATTTGGACACAGTTGCCCAGTTGTGATACAAAAAAAAATCTGTTCAGAATGGTGAATGATATGGATTTATGATTAATTATAAAGAGCGTATCGATGGGAAAATGTCTAAAATTTTCCTAAAAAAAGCGATAGTAAAGCTAATAGGCCATACCAGGTGTTGCATAGTGACATTTGCTGTCCAATGAGAAGGAGGACTCCAGGTAATAAAAGTTATTTAGCCACAATAACTGATGATTTTTCATTATATACTGAGATATTTTTATTGAAGCCTAAGGATCAGGTATTTGCAGAAGTTAGTAATTATTTTAATAGAAAACCACAGAAATTTAGAACTGATGGTGGAGGTGAATTTATAAACCAGGAATTGACTAAATGTTTGAAAAGTCAGGGCATTGAAAGGCAAATAACAACCCCTTACTCATCACAGCAAAATGGCATGGGAGAGGAGAAATAGAAATAATATAGAAATGACTAGATATATATAGTTACATGCTAAACTGAGTCATAAATATTTGGGTGAAGCAGCGACTATTGCAGTCTATCTTCAAAATAGATTACCAACTAAAGGATGTCAATCAGTTACACCTTTTGAAACATGGTACAATAAAAAAAAAAAAAACATATCTGTGCATTTGGAAGCAGGGCTTAGTCAAGAATTCCCAATAAGAAATGATCAAAATTAGAACTTAGGACTGAAATGAATATATTAGTGGGATAAAGCAATGAAGCCAAAGTTATAGAATATTGCTACCTGAAACTGATCGCATAAGAATTAGTAAGAGTTTTTTTTTTTTGTTAATGCCCGCTTAATGGCTGAGGAAATCTATTTCTAATCTTTATTTACATATATTTTATTTACAATATTTACAGTTTTTATTACTAACTGACAATTAGCATATAACACCAAACGTTCACCTGTAATGTTAGCACCTATTTGCGTAACTTTTATAAATTCGTAACTTTGGAATGCAAAGGTGGAAACTAGTCACTACTGGTTGAATATAACCCTAAACTCCCTGTCTTTCAGAAAGAAAGACAAGTGGGGGTAGGGGTCGGACAGCCTGAGCCTCGAACCTGGCTCACGCCAACACCTAGGAACATAAAGTAGCACAGCTCAACCCACTGTGCCACCATCCATTGGCAGCGTTTTCTTTGATGAAACTGTGAATAACCAGATTATAATGACATTGGAATTATGGTTCCAAAATTATCAGCAATAAATGATGTCAACCAAAATGGTATCACCAAAGATTGAATTACCAAGTAAAACCTGTATCTAGTGAAATGAGGGAAGAAGAGGAAGATGAAAATAGTGAAGGGAGAAAAAACGAATTCATGTGTAATTATAAAGGGCATCATTTAGCCGTGTGTATTTATAAAGTGCATCATTTAGGCATGTGTAATTATAAATGGCATCATTTAGCCATGTGTATTTATAAAGGGTATCATTTTCCCCTTCCAACATTTGTTCCCCCTCCCCTGTTCATTCCCCTTCCACCCGTTTCCCTTCTCCCCCTGTTCTTTTCCCCTCTCCCTTTCCCCCACATCCCATTTTTGCAAAAAGCCACTGGGTTGACTAGTACAGATCAGGGGGTCACCTCTGAGAGTAGTACAGCCATTACAGTGAGAACAATAAACCTCAATGATGGGCGAATGGCTAACATAGATTTTAACAAAAGCATAGGGCCTGAACCAGTAATTATTGTCTCAGAAGTCTTAGAAGAGCTTGTTAGACAAATGAAAGAGAATAAACAGGCAATGTTAGACGTCTAAACTCAATTAGATGAGCTAGGGAAGAAAACCGCGCTCAATTCTAACATAGATTTATTTTCAAACCGCAGTAGTTAAAAATAACGACACTGACAGGGTCAAGATTCATTATGGGCATTCAAAAAAACTCTAATATCCGGCACAAACAATAACAGAAAGTTGGCCATTTTAAAAAAGATCTTGGTGGGGCCAGGAATACAGGAAGTGGGAGGTATCTAACAGGAAGTTATTCTATAATGCATCAGAATGTGACACCATATGAGCAGATTTGGGCATAAACATACCTCCTTTATTGGAAAGTGCCACCATTTTGAAAAGACTTGGATGGGCCCAGAAACACTACTTTCTCTCTACTCACAAAATATAATATTCCACATTAAATAACTATAATTTTTTAAAATCAAAAATTTTTTCAGCTTAAAATCTATTATATATTTTTATTATTATTATAATTTTGACATTTGAGATATTTTCTAATTTTTTTTTTAAAAAAAAAAAACTAAAATGCTCTCTAATAAGTAATAAGTAATATTAATACTTTGTACTTATTAATAAGGAGCATCAAGAAACCTATGAAAATCTTTTTTATTCTTCGTAAGGCTTCAAGCAGAGTTAATTTAATACTGTTTAAATGTTTTTTGAAAGGTTTCTTAACTTTACAAAAATTTCTAATGTAAAAGATGCTTGAAAGTAAATAATATTAAAGTTCTAAGATTCTATGAATAACATAGAATTTACTCTACAGAGGGAGGCACCTGGTCAAGGATTTATCATTGGAATAACAAAATGAAACTGTTCAACTATATAAAACAAAATACCCTTCATTCTCCTCTCACAGTTAAGGAATAAATATTAAATTTTATTTCACAACCAGGAATTAAACAGGCATTTTTCCTTTAAAAAAAATACAAATATAAATTAAAAGAAGACTTTAATATTCATCAATGAGTTTTCTGTATTTATATTTTTATTTCTACTTTTTTAAAATAAAAATAATTTACAGCTACATGTTATTTTATTTTACCTTAATCACATGACTTCCTGCATTTATATCATTAAGAGCTTATTTGAGAATAAATTCTGGCAGGTTCTCAGAACCAGCCTAGAATTCACGAACAGGCATGGACAAGGTCACAGGATAGAGGGATAATGCCCTGAGGCACCATATACTGTATATAATATTCATACATACACATTCAGGGGATAGTATAACTTTCTGGGGGCACTGACCTTGAGGGTTATTTTATGGGCCCTTTTTTAAACATTTTAATTAATTTTTTTTAAAAAAAATATATAGCTAGATTTTTTAAAATTTAACAAGAAATTTCAAATTGGTATTATTTTACACTGTCTTATATGTTCTATCACTTCTTTAAATAATTAGATCAACAATCTCCAAATAATTCTATGAAACAACTAACGTACTTTGGCAAATAGATTGGGTTTATTACGGTACTTACAAATTAACATAACAAGTTGGCTACAGGCACACAACAGAATGATGCTATCCCAGCATGCATGAGGTAGGCTCAAGTTTATTTATTTATTTACTATAAACCAACTTTATAAAAGTCAGGTAAGACAAATTGTCTTATTTCAAAATTTTTGCACAATTTAACAACAAAACCATTTACAATACATAGTAACTAGTCAAAGTATACTAATTAAATATTAATGGTATTGCATTGCTGATTGAACACATCTAGGATATTAAATTAAATTAGTAAATATAAAACTAATATTTTAACAAGTGAATTAACCAATATAATATAATGCCTAACAAATTTTCTATTAGGATTAAACAGCATATTAAGTGAATAAATCATAGAATGAAAACAGTGACTGAAATTCTGTCACTCCCCCTTGAAGTCACTTTTGCATTAATCGATCAGAAATAAACTGAACTAGTATAGGGAATAAAACCTAAATCTATAATATTAATAAGTCAATTTTGATGCTGGTATTCCAAAATTTGATCTTTGGGATCTCCTAGGCTTAGGTTCAAATTTGATGCTGATGGCATTAATTATATGTGTACCAGGGATCCAGACCCTAAAGTATTTTTTGTCGGCTCCATACCCTATGTGGAATCCCTCTACTGCAGTATCGTTCATCTTTTTCCTTACTTTTTGGTGAATATGGGCAAAACTGAACATCCAAAAGTTCCGAGGTCATCCACAGAAGGTTTTCTGTTATACCAGAGCTCATATCGTGTTTTAGTTTCACAATGGGAAGTAATTTGGTTCATTAAATACACAGAGGTGGATATTGCCCACCCCCCTACAAATCCTTTGGTAGGCCGGACACCTTGAGCATAGAACGTACATATTCTTGACCGTCAGATTTTTCCTTTCAGCCGGCCATTTTCTTGTGGGGTGTACACTACAGATGTTTGATGAGAAATTCCATATAACAACAAGAATTGATTAAGACGGGCGCCCATATATTCACCTCCATTAGATCAAAAAAATGAAGGATAATAACTAAATATATTTTTTCTTTTAAGAGGAAGCTAATCACATGATCAGTAAGATCTTATTTGTGTTTAATAATCCTAACATATGTGAAATTAGTAGCTTCATTGGTTATCGTAAGCATATAACAATTTCCTCCAAGTAAGGATGGGGATATTGGACCACATATGTTGGATACTATTGTGTGAAAAAGGGTTTTACTGTTATTGTTAGATTTAGTAAATGATATTTGCCTCATGGCTCCTACTTGACAGTGTTTACAGAAATCGTAATGATTGCAATTAGATATTTGTTAATTACTTACTTGCTTGCCAGTACTTAATGTTTTTATAGGGACATTAGATCGATGACCGAATCGATTATGCCAAGTGTGTATGCACTCAGCCACATATGTTTTTCTTCTAAACTAGATTCCCCCACCATATAACTTTTTCCTAGTTTTTTTTATCTTTACCACAAGATTGATCATGATTCATTATCTCAGTGTTTTTGTAAAAATGGTCAGTATAACCCTGATTGCACAGCACAGGTACAAATAATAATTGGAATGTGATATCAGGCACATACAGTACATTGTCTAGTTTCACTAAATTAGAGAATTTGGTGGCATTGTTCATGTTGAGTTCCATGTATCCTTCTACTAGTGCCTTCAGTGATTGTCCATTAGCAATTTGAACATTTATGGGTTCACTCAAAGTCTGATATTTTACAAAGTTTTCCCTACACGGAGACATATGACAGCTGGCTCCAGAGTCGATGAGCCAACACCAACTACTTTTTAATTCAGATGTTGATGTATTAAGAGCCCATTCTTGATTGCTGTTGTCTGTTGACAATGTCTCTTCGTCCTGAGTGTAACATAGTTTATAATCATTTTGTCCTGAATTGTTACTCCTAGTCTCTTTAAATTGATTGCAATTTCTTCTTATGTGACCACTTCTCCCGCAATTGTGGCATATGATTTGATGTCTCTCATACAGTTGATTTGCCAACATAGCCAGATTAGGGTCTGAAGTAGCTATGCCTTGATTCTTTTCAATCCTAGATGCTTTGTCACATAACTTTTCCATTGTGTAATTAATCTTCCTCCAGGCTGTAATCAATGGATTAAACTGTGTGGAAGTCCGCAAACACTATGGCCACCAAATGTGATTCTTTCACTTCCGCAATAGCTCTCTGTCTCTCAACTATTTCCATGACATTTAAATATAGCTCCATGTCATTGTACATTTCATAGTGGATACTGTATAGTTTTTTGAGCAAGTACAAATGACTCCCTAAACCCTTGTGCTTACAAAGTAAGCTCCACATAAGTTTTGCAGTAGTGCAATTTGCTGTGGTTATTAAAATCCTGTCTTCGAGGGTCAAGCCAATGGTGGCTTTTACACTTTGGTTCCTAATCTTTTACTCAGGAAAAATAGGTTTCGGAGTAGGTTCCTAGATGACATTCCACAGGTTTTCCTTCTGTAGTAATAGCTCTAATTTCAATTTCCTTATGAAATAGTTAACCTTTAACTACACGCGCTGGTGTACAAAATACACCACTCGTACTAAAA
>PXIH01S0002264.1:33531-47220 GCA_003024985.2 Euperipatoides rowelli | reverse complement strand
AACTGTTTTGTTTTAAATTAGAAAGTTCATGAAAGCAAAATGTTATGTGCAAAAACTGATTGAGAAGATTTTCATAAGTTCAATTTCGGTACAGGGAGTTATGAAAATTAAATCAGGATATAGGCTACTGTATTAGCAAATAAGCCCATTACACGGGCATCCAACATTTTTTTTTTGTTTAAGCCCGTTTTTCGGGCATCAAACATTATTTTGTTTAAGCCCGTTACACGGGCATCAAACATAAAGCCGTTACACGGGCATCAAACATAAAGCCGTTACACGGGCATGAAAGATTTTTTTTTTAAATTTAAGAAAAAACACCACTTAAAGTTTCTAAAGATAGTTCCCGTGCCGAGCGTAGATGGCGCTGTTACTGGCTTCGGCACACAATCATATTCCAATTAGAGTTATATACTCTAAATATCACAATTAAAACGGGATGTATTGAATTTTTGAATTTTATTTATACATCCAAGACATACAACATTAAGAGGTTTAGCCTTAGTACATGTGGATTTGTTATCCACAAAGATACAGTACACAAACATACAAATCAATATATTACAACAAGGTTAATTAGTTTGTTTATATTCATTAATCAAATAAAAACGTTGTTTCAGTAAATAGGATTTTAAATTCACTTTAAGTAAGGAGAAGGCCAATATGTACATAGGTAGTATATGTAGGGTTCCCAGCACTATCATTTTGACCCGAAGACTTCGGGTTTAGCGATCATTCTTCAAGCTTCGGGTTTTTTATAAAATTCTTCGGGTTTGTTGATTTGGGTGGACGTGGACTGCTGATGGGTGCTTGACGCCCAGAATCCGGTAAATGGAGATTTTCCAGTTAATAACAGAATGCATTATACCTTTTGTTTTTCACCAGTGCAGCAGAACCGGTGGGCCAATTCTGTTTATATTATTAAATACTAGCACAATTCTGCACAGTGTGGCCTTGTTTAAAAACGCTGCGCAGAATTGTTACAGGAGCACCTAAAAGGAGGTGTCACAATGTCCCATTTTACCGTGTTTTTAACATCTGCGCATCTATTTCAGTCATATATGTCAAATGGACGGAAATAGCTATTTTTCTTCGGGTTAGCATCGTCGCAATGTTGGCCGAAAACTATTTTTCTTCGGGTCAGCATCGTCGCAATGTTGGCAACCCTAAGTATAAGAATGTACATATTGTAAATTATCTCAGTATAAAAGGCCCCCTTTTTATTCTGAGATAATTTAGGTTGAAACATATGTATATGAGATTGCTTGTATTGGGATTATGTAATTTATTTTTTATACAAAAAAACATTTAAATTCTTTCTAACAAAAATAAGTAGTTCATATTTAAATAAACAAGGCAAAGGGAGAATCCTCCAATGTTTAAATATGCCTCTACAACAATGTCTTTTATTAACTATTGCCATAATTCTAATAAATCTCTTCTGTAGTATAAAGGAGCTATGAGCTTATGTGGAGTTACCCTCATAGCAAGATTCCATAGGACATAAGGGAAATAAACTTTGATTGTACTTATTTTTAAGAGGGATGATCGTTTGGACATTAACAATTTGAGTTCAATTAGTTTAACAAACCCAATAAATAAGCTTAAAAAGCTATCATTGCTCTTTATAATGATAAATAATTACATCCTGTTAACATGTCTTCCAAAGATGACATTCAACAGAATCTTGCCTAACAACATTGAACAAATAGATCAATATTGAGATAGAGGATATAAGTTTTTGTTTGGTAGATTTCAATCTATCTATAGCTTACTATAACATAGATAAGTTTATTGATAGTAAACTGCTCACTATTCGATAAATTACACTCAATCTGAATTAACTCTTTTGTCTTTTCTAACTAAACCGAGATTAGATCAAACCAAATCTACGATTAACCAACGCAAATAGGGATTGCCACAGACCCTTTTGTCGACTCTTCTGTTCAATCTTTACCTATGTGACATATTAATTATGATTTTTCTAAATACACAGTTAAGGCGATAATATTTGTGCAAAGATTTCAAATAGACTAAGATTGAACGATGAATGTGTAAAAATGAGCTGGTCAAAAATGTTGAAAAACCAAACTGCATAATTCGAGATTCAGATGGTTAACAATTTACTATAACTTTTAAAATTAACTACGAAATTATTAAACAGGTTTCACAATTACCAGAACTTACGAGCAATAGTAGATCTCCTCTTCTTACTTTTTCAAATCAAACTTGAAAATGTAAGACCAGAATATTATTTAAACCTCAACGACTTATCAATATTCACTAGTTTATAATTTTTTTATAATGCGAGCTGTAGATCGACAGCAATTAAATAAGTATTTTAGATGTACATTATCAAAAAAAAAAATAGTGAACTTAAACAGTAAATTTATGTAGAAAGAATCTCTATCACATGTTCATAATTAGATTTGAACAATGTTAACTACAGTACATTGTGCACCTCATAGTTTACAGTGTTCTGGTGTAATTATATATAAAAAAAATCATATTCAAACAAAATGCCAAGAGATAAAAATTAATTACCCTACATTTAATACTTTGTATGCATTCCGGTTTAATCTCAGATTATGTAGTAAACTTTAGGAAAGCTTTAGACGGCTGGACAATGAATATATTGTGCGTCATAAATCAAACATTCAAAATTGCTCGATCTAAAACATAATAAATTGTGATTTATTCACCATATAACTAACTATAATTATTCAGCCGTTATTCACTTTTCTGAAAAATCTTGGTAGTACTGATATATAAAAACCTACCGCCTTTTTGACCATCATTTTTTAACATTCCATAAATACAGAAGATAAGGATCAATATAGGTAAGTAAATTTTGATTTTTTATTATTTTCAAAAAATAAACAGCTTAGACAGATTTAGATATAAATTAATTTGTCCCCCTTCTCCTACCCCCCCCCCCCCAAAAAAAAAAAAGAAGTTTATATCTATTTATAAGAGTAGAATGTCTGTATATTGGTAAGGGTTGATTTGGGCTCACTATGACCTTCCTTGACCTGAGGATAAATTTTTGAAATTTTAGGATGAAAGAAGCTCCAAAGTTTGCAAGTCCAATTGTATACCAAATTACAGAGCTCCAATTACTCCAGATACAGCCTGCGGTTTTTATTTAATTATCTATATATATATAAAATCGTTAGGCATGTGGCACAAAAAAATGGAAGAGTGCCATCTGTTACCAAGAATATAAATCTGATGTTCTGTGTGGGTTTATTTTGTAAAAAGGAGATGCTGCTGATGTACAGCGCCGATTAATAACGTCCATTTATTGCTAAATCGCCCAATTATTAATTAAAATAATTGTATAAAATTCAATTATGAATCGATTATCTTTATCTTGGTTGCATTTTAAACCTAAATAATGTAGGTCCCAGATTCACTTATATAATTTTTATACAAATTAATGAAGAGGGGTGATGTGTGAATAATAAAATATATTATGGTATTTTTAAGCACTAATTGTGCACACAAGAGCGGATTTAAAAAATGGGTTAAATTTCATAAAGATGAGTGGGTTAGTACTCACAAAGGAGGATTTGGGGGGGGGGGTTCTTAAAAGTGAAACTCAGGCGGCAACTATTTAATTCAGCTAGTAGCTACATTTACGAAAAGAACCGCCATACTCATAATTTTAGAAGATTTTAAATGGTAATGCTGTGCCATTTAGCAAAATTAAATAATTTTATTCTACATGTTGTGTCTGACATAATCAAAACTTGCTAATAGTAATATTTTTTGAAATAATTAAAAATAACGATTTTGGCTTATTATAATAAAGCGCCTGCCGAGAAAACTTTCTGCACACATCACTAAAAAAACAACCACTGATTGGTTAACAGTTGGACTGAAAGAAATAACGTAAAAATCATCAAATTTGAACAAGAAGGTTTATTACAAATTATTATTTATCATGAGGTTAGGGGCATAATTAGCATTGGGGTAAAGGTAAGAACTATAAACCAAAAAAAAAAAAAAATGCTGCTGATCCATTTAGTCATGTACTGTACAATCATTCATGATTGGTTGTTTTTTTAGTAATCTGTGCAGATAAGTTTTCTTATAGCATCTGCCTAGCCAACAACAAAGTTATATTTAGCCCTGAAGCAGTCGTTGATTGGGTAATGTCAAATGTAATGTTTATTATTTTTTTTTATTATTGATTTTCAAAGATTTTTACTAAAAAAAAATATCTACTAGAAAAAAAAAATAGTTATTTACAATTCAATTTTTAAAATAATTGTCTTTAGCTCCTCCCACTTAAAACAACATTGTCCACTGTACACACCAGGGGAGATATTTTGTGATGTCATAGTTTAGAAATGAACACAACTTGCTATACTAAACATAGAATATTTGCTATCTTTGTCAGCTTAAAGCTGGAAATCCTATGGATTAAATGTTTAAATACTTGTAAAAAATCTTAATCAAAATTCATCCTTTGTGCTATTATGATCCAATTTGTTTTGTTTTTTTAAATCAAAATGACTTTTAATACAAGCTGAACATACCTCTATTTACATGTTAAATCATTACAAAGAAAACAGCTGTACTAGAGAGAATTTCGTCATCAAATTAATCACAGACCCCCCAAAAATGTGTAAGCTTCAATTTGTAATCTCAGACAGAGGATAGCAATAGTCTTAATTTTATCTTTAAATAACTTTTTTTTTAATGCATTTAAAATTTTTTTTTAATGCATTTAAATTTTTTTTCCCCAGTGGAATTTTTTTTTAGTAATTATCTTTGAAAATCAATAATTAAAAAAAATTAAAAAAAAATCGGTTACATTTGACATTTAATAATTTATATACTTTAAGTATATAATTTTATCGTTTTTTTCTTCTTTTCTTTCTTTTATTGAACGCCTTTTTTTTATTCTTCTTTTAATTTTGTTTGAAAATTTATGAAACAAGCTAATGCTAATATTAGCATTTCAACCGATTTTTTTTCAAAACAGAATATCGGATAGAAAATGAGAACCATTTCCGTCTCTTTAATAACTTCTTTGAATTCAATTATTCTAAACTTAAACTAAAAAAAAAAGAAAGAAAATAGTTTTACCTTCAAAGTGAATTACTGACATTTTTTTATTATTTAAGCAGTAATGATTTCTAACAGATTTTAAAAGAATATTTTGCTTGCATTCATAATTTACCTCAGTAATTATTATCAATAATAATAAACAACAACCACAAAAAAGCTCCATTGTACTACTAATTAATTATACAAAAATATGTTGAGCTATAATTCTGATATCATTGTCATTTTTTTTATAACTTTAGTTGTATTTTCTATATCTCTTCAGGGTATACTTAAAATATAAAAATTACTGAGGTCGGATAAAAATAAGAATTGATTAGCTGCTATAAAAAATATATATTGAAGCTAGAATACTATTAATAATGAACAATGAAGCCAGTGGAACCTGGCAAACCAAGCAAATACTGAAATGCAAATTGAATAGATTATGGCAAGGCAGGCTTTTTCATTTTTGGAATACATTATTAGGCTGGGCTCATTAAAATTCGAACTCAAATGGCATGTAATAACCCATCTCCATTACTAAAGTTTAAGAAAATGAAAAAAAAAATCTTTTAACTTGAATTACGCACTATTACACTAATCATATGGATGGACGAGTAAATCGCTATAGAACAGGCTATCTTTTGTCAATTAAATAAGTCAGAAACAAAAAATGTAATGAAGGGTAAGAGAATACCACAGATTTTTATCCCTTTCTCCTTTTTTTTAATGAACAAAAAAAAACGAAAGAAAGAAAATCATACCATTTACTTTAATTATCATTTGATTCTTTCAAATCATTTATGTTAATGAATTAGATTATAAATACCAAAAAAAAAAAATATCATAGCTTTAAGTTAATTCTTTGGAAGTCTATATAAAGCACCTCGGATTGACCAGAGTAAAGCATGCTATCACCCTGCCAATTTATGCTAATGTGGGGACATGTCTGAAGTTGATGCATGGGTTCACATGTGTAGGCCTATATCAAACATTGCGACCTCCGGTCTGTCACAAACTGCATGAGTCTATCTTTCCTCATGCAAATTAGAGTGTACGACACACACACACACAAGAGAATTTATCGCAAGCATCAAATTCTCCTGATTGGCTGATTAACAAAGATTTCCAGTGTGTTTACCTTTACGGTAAAATTCCTCCTCATATTATTTGAAAAGTATAATGGTACAGTACCTGTGCCATTATACTTTTGAAATAATATGGAGGAATTTTACCGTAAAGGTAAACACACTGGAAATCTTTGTTAATCAGCCAATCAGGAGAATTTGACGCTTGCGATAAATTCTCTTGTGTGTGTGTGTCGTACTCTCTAATTTGCACGAGGAAAGATAGACTCATGCAGTTTGTGCAGACCGGAGGTCACAATGTTTAATATACTCATGTGAACCCATGCATCAAATTCATACATGTCCCCACATTAGTATAAATTGACACAATGATAGCATGCTCTACTCTGGTCAATCCGAGGTGCTCCCGCCGACCTCAGAATTGCCTGTCAAGACCATGTTTATCAGGGATAAATTTGTATGAATAAAAAGATTTAGTAAGAGGGTAATAGAGCAGGTGTTCGGGCCATTGCCTGAGTTAAAGTATATCTACAGACCATCTCTCCTTTATATCGTACATTCTCTAGAAAAAAACTAGAATAACAAAATGAGTATGCACTAGATTTTCACATGTTAAAAATGAGAAAGATAAAGACTTTTTGAAATCTCAAACAAGAATGTAGGGATTGTCAGAGTGAATGTCCAACGCTGCCCTACCTACAAGCTCCACAGGGATTGGTTAAAGCTTGCGTTTGACTTTTGCCTTAACTCACTCACACAGCATGTTTTGATAACTACACTGTTTTTTCAAATCGTAATTCTATTAGATCTAGATAGGCTATCTCTTATGTAAAATCATGCGACCAAATGGCCTTAAGTAATATGGTGAAAAATATAAATTGCTTAAAATGGTTTTAACTCATTAAAAACATCAATAAAATTTTATCCCTAAAATATACGATGAAATTATAGTATTGAGATTTAATATGAATTGGCCACAAGACCCAAGGTTTTATTAAACAAGAGGGACTACTACTACACACACACACACACACACACACACACACACAGAGGTACTCTATATTGATCTAGACATGATGCATATGACAAAATAATGATAGATATGCCACTCACCAAGTTGTAAACCGGCATTTAAAATCAATTAATTAAAATCATTTTCGCAATGAAAATACAAAGTTGAATGAAATTAAAAATGGAATCTAATATTCAGCTAAAGGTATTAATATTTTTACAATAATGATGAAAGGGGGCGGAAAAATAGCCCTTAGAACTCCCCTTCTTAAAATTTGCCTTAAGGTNGCCATTAATAAAAAATATACTAATTCTAAGTACAGTATATAAGAAAACTATTTATAAAGGAGATTTCTATTAAACCAGTTAAGTTCCCTGCAGGTAGAACAAAGACCAGAAATGCTTATAAAATTTATTAATTATAATAATATTCTTGTGAATCATTTTTACACTTCTGTATATGTGTATATGTCTATACAGTATATACTGTAAATAATTTAATTATAACAGTGCTTTGATACTAGATAAAATAACTATAAAACATTAAAATCAAGCTTAGTAATAATAATCCTTTACCTACTGTATAATAACTCTGCTTGTCTCCTGAAATACAAACATAACAATCTGAAATTAATAATCTGAGAGAAATCCCATCTGGATTTCCCCCTCCCTTAGGCTGTTATAGATTCAGGTCAGAATCTTGGAGTGAACTAGATTAACTAAAATATCTTTAAGTCATGATGGAATGAATGGGAGTAAATACAGTATGTTCTTAATTTCCTATAGGTCTTTGGTTTATTTTCCCCAATGGGATGGGGATGCTCTTGTAATTGAATATCAGAATAATATTAACTATATATAGCAGAACCATAAATACTGTACTCCAGAATTATGTTAAATAATTTAATACTTTATATAATGTAGCTAGTACTGATATTCAGTCAGTAAACACCAGTTTATCCATTCCTAAGGGCAGACTGGGGGGAAAAAAGGCATAGGTAGCTTAAGTGGTCCAGAGGGGCACCAGGGCATTTGATAAGCTTTTTTTTTTGGTTATGTCAACGACTTGATGATTTTTTGTTGTTGTTAGAACTGATTTTGTAATTATTTTGACACATAAACACAACATTTTTCATAGAAAGCCACAATTTTGTAAATGAGCAGCACAATTCATTGCAAAGTCAGAATGCGGGACATGTATTTTTAAATCAAACGGTTGGCCTCCCTTGGGAGGGCCACCCTGGATGAGATCATGGCGATTGAAAAAACGACCCTCCCACACATACACACTTTATTTAGTTTTAAGTATAATTTGTTGCATTTCGATTAGAAAAAAAATGTTTTTGATTTATTATGTATTATACTGTATGTAAAAAATTATTTAAGAAAAATATTTGAATTAGTTTATTCGTCCTGCATAAATTACAAGATATACAGTTTGTGACTCAATTTTATTAATTTATTAAAATGTCATTATATTACATAACTGACATTAAAATTAATTAATAAAATGAATTTAAGATACATACCTTTATAACCTTTAAGGCTATAAATTATTAAGCTAATTAAAGCGGGTTTTTTTAACATCCTCCTCACTTCAAAAATCACGCACTTCATACATATAGGCATAAATAAAAGTAAACTATTACATATTTCAGAATGGACCAAAAAAAATAAATAAATGCAAATAAAAAGCACTCTTGGGGTCTATAAATTAGGCTTTTTTTTCATCGTTTTGACCCTTTCCTCCCCAATGACATAGAATGCCCTTTATTTTTGTTAAATTATCAATAAACAGCTTGTGTATTTCATTCAATTTAAGATTAAGCCATACTACCATTGACATACATTTCCGATAAATCCCCAGTCATGAAACAACAGAAGTATAAACAAAGTAGAACGAGAAAAAAAAAGAAATGGCAAACAAAAATATACCGTACATTATTCTTCACAAACCTCCCCCCCCCCACTCCGTGCTCACACACACACACACACACATTATACATTATTTCTAAAACCGCAACAAAATGCAACATCGGTATAAAAAACCATTACTGGTAACAAAAATTATTATTCATTATCGAATCGACAATTACCAATTACAGCATTATTATTTACTGAACTTACCCATCACAAAAATATTATACTTTAAACATTAACAAAAAAAACATGCTTTATTAAAAATAAAATAAACAGAACGATATAGGCTAGTTAGTGATAAAGGCTAGTTAGTTATAAAACGTAATAAATATTATCATAATTAACAGTTTATCATATTATTTATGCCTTACAAAGATAAAATAAATTTAGGCCATTTCCCTGTTTTTAAAAAAATTAAAAAATTATTGTAAATTTATGTTTTTATTTTTATAATAAATTCAGACACTTTAAATGAACTAGGTTTTTTGATTAAATTATTAAAATTATGCAGATATTTTATTTTTCATTAACAAAAAAAAAAAAAAGAAAATTATTTAAAAACACTCTTTGTACATTTTCCTTTATAACTTTACATTTTCCTTTATAGCTTTATATGTTAACCAGCTATTCTTATTAATAAATTAATAGCAATAGGTATTCAATACAACACTTAAGATGAATTGCCTCCTTTTATAAATAATATCAAACAATTTTTTCCTTTCCAACTAGCAACAAAATTTTTCAGGGCTCCATATTAAGCACTTTTTGCAACATCAATTAATGAATTAGCCATAGATTACCCTCAGATTGAAATATGTTGATGATAACAACTTAATCTGCCCAATTCCTAATAAACTTAACCTCGCTCCTTAAAACATAATTGTGTTGTTACTTTTGCCAATGCTATTGATTTGCCACTAAACCTGAAGAAATGTATTATATTATTCCATTCAGTTGTTAACCAATTCAAATCATTTCCCTGTTAACATTGATAACTTCAACATCAATTCTAAGCAAATAACCAACATATTAGGAGTTAATCTGCAAGAAGGTTTAAAATGGAATGGTAATATTAATAATTTTATAGCAAAATGCAATTAATAAAATGTATTATTTATAAATTTACGACAAATTGGTGCTAATATAGCAGCTATAAAGTTACATAGTTATAAGCATTCATCAGACAGTAATGGAATGTTGCACCCCTGTCTGGAATATTTCCATTTTAAAAAAAAACAAATTCAGGACATTGAGGTCATACAAAATAAAAATATAGAAGTCTCAGGTTTAAATACTAGGAACTCTCAGAAATTTAACAATCGTTATATCAGAATTCAAGGTACTCCAGATCTACGATCTTCTCAAACTTGAAATGATAAATGATGATACAGTGGACATTCATACACAAACAATATCCTAAATCCTTTTACACAATGCCCCCTCCCCCACCCACCTAATTTATCACTTTCATTGTAATGTCATCCCCATCCAGAAATGGCTAGGATGGCAATCTCCCTTATAATTGTTTTTATCTTTTTTGATTATGTATGCATCATAATTTTTAATTTCGATAAACTATTTTTTAAATAATAAGTAGACTGTGATACCTAAAAATTTGCCAACCACTGGTTTAGATTATGTAATCAAAATATCTATCATTAATGCTATGTCAACATGCAGTATATACTGTACAGTGTACATGTCATCAAAACATGGTAAAACTTATTTTTTTATTTAAATAAACATATTTGAAAATCAGTTAAATAAAACAAAATTAATATTTATTATAATCGCTAAATTTCTTATTATCAAATTTTGATTTTATCCTTCACTTATCCCTTTAAGAAAATTTAGATTCTAAATGCGATTAAGTAATATTTTACTTTCGCATGGAGTGAACAGAGAAAGGGGGGAAAAAAAGGGGGAAAGGGTAAAAAGATTTTAATTAAATTTTATGGCTTTTACATTTTTGACTCTATGAGTGAAGCTGAAAATTATTGGAATTAAATAATATTTTATTGTATAAACTTTCCGTTATTTATTGCTTTTTTTTATTAAATAATTAAATTAAGAGTACATTACCGTGTACCCTAATTAAGAAAATTGATTAACATTTTTTTAAAAAAATTTTAAAACTTTTTTTTTTTTTTTAATTTAAAGCTAAATATTATATATTTAGTTGCTTATAACTGCATATGTAATATAATTTGTTTATATATATTTTAATAATAAAGGAAGCGAACATGGATATCTTTTATTTGATAATAAAATTATTAATGTTAGACATCATAAAGCCCTTGGCATTGTCTGAATGATAAGTTTGGCTTCTCTTATGCTTATTATTTAGTTAGTAAATTAAAGACTAGTTTTGCTGCGATTAAAAATAACAGTCAGATTCCGTTATCTGCCAAAACGTGATAGCGTGTTGAATTATATTTTTTCTCGCCGATTTTAGTATATTTTCTTTACAGTCTTAACCTTACCGTAACCCTGACCCCTAGGATAATCTAGAGGTGAAATAATCTTTTGCTTACTACCACCAGCTATATTGGTGGGCAGATAACGGAATCTGACCAAAATAACATAAAAAATATTTAAATAGAAAGTCTTAATTATTCTTTTAAAAAGGACATTTTGAAAATTAATAACTCGAGTAGACATATGACTAAATTTATAAGCGGGCTTTTGGAATTTACCATTTCTTGTACGGATTAATAATTTGAATATCATTTCACCAGCACAGTGTAAATTATTTAATGATTTAGTGTTTGTGCTTAGAGTAATAGTTTTATTATTATTAATAATGATAAACTCTACATTCTTTTCAACAGAGAAAGTTCTAGAAAACATAAATATGCTTTGTTTATTTGTCACAGAAATTCAATGGTTTTATTACTAATCGTAGCATAACTTATTGAATGAGCTTCCATCCTATCTACAGTATTTGATAATGGATCATCACTTTTCTTTAAAAGAGCGATTTTACCTATCGTATCTTCTTGTGAACCTCTTCAAATGTAGTTTCATTGTTCAGCTAAATTTTTTTTTGTATTTACTAATGCCTTTATTTTCTTATATAAATATATNTTTGTAAATATTCTATGATGTGGTTATTTATTATTTGTTTATTATTATTTAAGCATTAAGGAAGGTCAACATTAGGACTTTTATTCACTAATGGTTCCCATTTGTTGGCGTAAGGATTTCTTTGTTACGCTAACTGTAGCTGATGAGAAGGATTTACGTTTTCTTAATGAAGTCTTCATTTGCTTTCAGAAGGGATTTGATGTATTGCTCTATTTGGAAGTTTCGTGTTTCTATTCTTCTACGTTAGTGGAGATAATAAGTCTTTATTTCTCTTACAATATTTTTATTTACTCCAGATAGTTTTTAATCCTGAATTTAATGATCCATTCAAACGATAACCTCATGTCATTAACGTTAATGTTATCCTGTTCTAATAGACAGATAGGATTAATCATTGAATTACATTGGTAAATTTCTTCATCCATTTTGTGATGTTAACTCTGATTAAATTATTTGATACAAGCTAAAGAATTTTGATCTACCTGGCAACAATATTATTTCATCTTTTTATTTTGTACATAAAAACTTTTAATTATTTGGATTATTTGATCAACTTTTAATTTTGAATATGTGTAAATGTTTTCACATCCTCACAGGCAAGAGGGCATATATTAAAACTGAAATTTTTGTTTTAGTCAATGTATTATTTATATGCTTTATCAGCCCAATTTGTTTGCTAAATGCAAATTGTGTTTAAATATTTTGCAATAAACCATAATAATAATAATAATACAATATAATCAACACTTGGACATAACTTGTGCCTTNAATTGTTATTTTCCTATTAAGTTTAATCTTTATTGAATCATTCTTAAAAGTTTTATTTTTCTAAGAAGACTCTTTCTCTTTTTTTCCTCAGTTGAATTGACCTCACTATAGTGCCTCTGGCTACTTTTTTACAGCTGATAAAAAAAAAAGAATCAGCACTTCAATGTAAAGTTTTGCTACTTATTAAGCAAAACTCCATCAGAACCTGTTTAAATGTTAAGGAAGAGTAACAGAAGAACATTCGAGTAAACATCAAGTATTTGTTTTGCCATGGTTGATAAAACCTGATTAGTAGGATGATGAGAAAGACAACAGTTGGTGTTAGTTTCTGACACATTATCTAAAACTAATTTGAAGAACAATCGTTTGAAAGTTTGTAAAGATTAGAAACAACACTATAGGGACCCCCTATTTGTCATATAGATAATAATTGGTTAAAAGACTTGGTGCTCCTCTTATTCAGAATTGAAGCAGCAATCTAGTTGATTGGCTTTCTTATGATGATGAACGACAGCAGTCAGCACATACACACACAACACTAAGAGAACAATAATTTCTTACTATAATAAAGATGACAGAAGTTTCAGACTTCTATGTTTTAAATATATTTCTATGTGTCAATTTTTCTACCCCCAATAATGAAAAGATAATTAAAATTAAAAAATTTGTCAATTTGAATGAAGTAAATAGTGATTCTCTGGCTGTGATTACAAGAAGCATCACAATGGATAATTTTCAAAACTATTTTAGCAGTGTA
>PXIH01S0002257.1:7053-22908 GCA_003024985.2 Euperipatoides rowelli | reverse complement strand
TTATTTATTTATTTTTTTTTTTTTTGGGGTGGGGGGATAATTTTTGTATAAGGCAACTTTTAACAAACATAAACCGGCATTAAATGTAGCTGAATTTTTATAATGTAAAATTAGTATATGATGATTTTTTTTTTTCTTCTTTTACCCATAAAAAACACTACACTGTTGCAAAATATATTTTCTAACATTGTGGCCATCACTTTTTGAAGATTTTAATGGTCTCTATATTTATTTCTTTGACATAAAACTGGCTGATTTTGCAGCACAGTTAAAAGTTCACAATATTATACCAAGAGATTATCCATTATTAGAATCGATGTAGGGTTCCAGACTTCCGGAAATTTTTGAAAGGACTCTCAGGCCTATAGTTAAGATCCAGTTGACAGAATTTCCTTAAGGTGAATTTAAGGTAATTAAGTGTTATCCATTAGAAGTTGTTAAAGTTTTGATCATATCAATCTTTCCATATAGTGAAAAACTGATAATAATTATTCTCAATTTTACTTCATCAAATCTGTTTGACCAGTAGAACTTTTGAAAATCATTATTATTATTTTTAAAAAATATATTTCGACCAAATGTAAATCAAACGTTTATTTACAATATGTACATTATATTTGTATCTTTTTACAATCTTCATAAACAGAATACAACAGTGATGCTAGTGTATAAATAATGTCCATCAGACATCTTTGATATCCGTTTCCTTTATCAGTCTGTCATAAATCCAATTCTTGACTCAAAATTCAATAGTTATTATTCCTACAAATAGAAAAATTCCCGATGTTGTTTGATGGTGAAAGAAAATTCCGCAATTTTTCTTCATCAGGGCTGCCCAGGGATGGAACTTGATCCCCTTATAATATGCACAAGCGTACCGTAGCCAGGTAAGGAACCACTCTGCCATGGTACCTTGGCTTTTGAAAATTATTATAGATGTGCATTATCCAACCCAAAACAATTTTTTATGAAATCTTTAAATAATAAATGATTGATATCTTATAATCTGTCACAAATGTGACAAAGATAAGGAACAAATATGCCGGACAACAACAGACTATAGGTCAAGCAAGGTTGTCCCTGATCCTATACATGCATGTTATACTCTTAGAAGTGAGAATGTCGCCTACAGGTAACAGACACTCCATGAACAATTTTAGCACAAATACAATAAGATTAAGATTCATTTAGGAATCAATTTCTAAACTGACTAATGAGTTTTCATAAGGAATAAAAAGATTTATTAATATTAGTATAATATAGGTTGCATATTTTACCAAAGTAGAAAATTTCAATTTCTTCTAAACTGATAAATATTTGATCTCTTGATTAGAGGTGGAGGTATGACCATGGAGGTGACAAAAAGGGTAAATTTGTATCTTGACAAAATTTGACCACTTTAATAAACACAGTGGCTTTGATAGAGGGCAATTAAGCTCAAACCTCTATTCTAAATACAGAGTTACTGTTTCTTGTTTTGATTTTTATATGACTAATAAGAGAGATTTCATCTTTTCATAAAATGAATTGTGAACAATATCTTTAGAGTAGCAAAGAAACACATATAGTATGAATTGAGAATTTCAACTAGAGGGATTGACAATAAGCATTTTTCAATGAGATCATTAAAGATTTCATATTCTTCAGCAGTGAATCCTAAATATTTTTTTTTTTTTGCTAAAAAAAAAAAAGGAAAATATAGAACTAAATAGTTCTCAGGTAGGTCCTTACTGAAAAATGGTATCTGAAAGTCAAAACAATAGATTTGTTTAAGTTGAAGGGTGAACCAGTTTATCCTGAAATTGGTAAACTATTTCAATTCCACTATATCTTTTCAGAAAATGAGACTTTCATCAGAAAAATATAGAATTTTAATGTGTATGTTAAATGCTTCAATATAAAAACTTGATGGGTTTGTATCGATTTTATTAGTTTAATTCATCTATATAAATTATAAAGTAAAAAAAAAAAAATGGACTCAGACATTTTAATAACCTAAAATCACTAGTCAATTTGTACCAAACTTAAGGGTAACTTTATTAGTTAAATCTCATTGATAAGTTTCACTAGCCTCAGATCTTGATTATTTAATCTAATAAAACCCTGAAATTTATATTTTCATAGGCTTTGTGAAGTAAATGAAAATGACAAAGTCATTATAAGAAGGTGTGTGTGAATAGATTTACCTTTGACTGAGAATTCCATGGCTAAAATCTCATTCAGTTTTCTATTTATTATTGAAGCAAATATTTTATTTTCAGTGTTGAATATAGTGGGTAAAGAGTTGACATTTTCACAATTTGATGATTTGTTAAGGGTTTTTTTTTTTTAATTGAATAAGATAAAATAGGGACTAGAAAAAAGAAAGATCTGTCAAAGGTTCAATATTTTGATTAAGAATGAGAAAATGATGTGACTGAACCATTTGGAAAGATTTAAAGTCCAGCCATGAGGACCTGAGGGAGTGAGGGGGCTCTATTGTTCATTTTTATTATTGCACTGCTTATCAAATTTAAAATTAAGTCAAGATTGTGTGTCATCCAAACCCAATTTGGGAAAATATTCTAAACTGATATTGAAATGACGGGATAAACTGGAGCAAAATAATCCCCTGAAATAATCAATTAAAAATTATTCATCAATTGATTAAATTTTAAAATGCAATTTAATTTGTTTAATAAGTCAATAAAAGATATAATACTTTTTAAAAAAAAAAAAAATGGTCATAATGTGGGTATAAATCTCTTGTTTGTCCAGACTCTTGATTTTAATGTATTTGTATTTATCTAATTTTAAGTTTGCTGATTTATAATATGTAAGAAAATTTCAATAAATTATCTTATTCTGGTTTAATTGATCAATGGAAAAAGTGGTGTCTTAAAACAATTGAATTAAATAAGTATATAGAATAATATAAGCCTCAATTGAAAACTCAAGACTGGAATGTACTGTACAATGTTATTATAACTAAAGGTGATGTTCATTGGCTTGGTACTATTAATCAAAATTAATTACTAAAGCACCATGATGAGAAACTTGGTTTGATAAAAGTTTGTAATTGAATGGATTGTACAAAGAATAGCTGATAAAGCAACAATCATTGGGATTCGTTTTAGAGTAATGTGTTGGACTAAGTGTTAATTGGTTTTTCAGAGCAACAGCTACTAAATTGAAATCAGAAAATATAAACTTTTTCCATTTAGAATTAATATTTTTTTTTATGTTGAAATCTCCTGCTAATAAAAACTTGGCAAAAGAGTTTGCTTTAAATAAATCATGTATATAATTGAAATGAATACGACACAACACAGCAGTATTGATAACATATAGATTAGGAACAATACATTTATATTTTAATATAAAATATTGACAAATAATACTGAGAAACAAAGATTTTATCACAAGACATGCATTTGGTGTTTTCTATGTATTTTTCAGTGCTGAATGCAAATATGAAATCAGAATTTGTATATCTACCACAGTTCAATGGAATACACATTTAAACATATAATATAATAAAACTAACATTTTTTTAATATATTCAATATATACAGTATATACACTGAGTATTGCTTTTTGAAGATGTGTATGCCTCTTATACTCATAATCACATTGGAAAGTTTATGTGATCCATATCTAAGCATGCTGGGTATATTCCAGAGCTATCTGCTATAAGTTAGAACAGGCTGAAACATGTTGCAACATGTCCATGCAATTATCCACTGTCAGTTGTGCTATGGATCTTGTACAGTGAACATCTTTTGAATTGTTCAGTGAACTGATACAGTAGTTTTATAAAAAAAAAAAAAAAATTCCCTCCGGAGGATGAAACTGAAAAAAGCATATACTTCTTGTACAAATTCAAATCCGGAAAAGAGGTTTTTTTCAGATTCAAAGCTGCGAACGAGGGTACACCGCAATGTCAGTCAGACATTGAGACATCTTGATCATCCCCACAGAACAGTGGTTTTAGAATTGATTATATTTTTTAAGTTTTTTTTATATTTTAATAATATTTTTAATGTTTTAACATCATTTACTTTTTGCAATACCATGTACATGTGTCCATCATCCAAACACCATCATCCAAACAATTTTTGTTATTTTGTGGTAAACTTACTTTATATCGCAATGCAACATTTTTCTGCAAAGGTAAACAAGTAATAATTATGAACTATACTTTGGATACAAAATCATCAGTGACAAGGATAAATCATGGGCCCCACATATATGTTGTATTAGTTGTGTTAGGTTACTAGCTGGCTATTTAACCCATTGGCTGCCACAATGTTAAAAAAAGTGATAACCCCTGGGCCACAATAAAAATTTTAGAACATTTAACTTTTATTGTTATAAAAATGGTGAAATATACATACAGATAAAAAAAAAAAAATTATGCTTGAAAATGTGAGATCACCGGGGATACACATGACACTTAGGTAATATTTATATATGCTAAAGTATTACAATAAATTCTGAGAAATTAAGTGAAATCTACAACATAATTTATAATAATATATGCCAAAATGTTACAAAAACACCAATTTCACTTTCTAAATGCAAGACCTCTATGCCAGTACCATAAACCAAATGTTTGAAATAATTAATCCAAAAAATCACCTTCAGATGGCAGCACAAATCAAATCAGATGGAAATCAGATGCTTAAGAATAATTTATAGTGTGCCATTGTAGTAGGCCCAATAAGCAAAGAGTTAATTAAACCAAATAATTAAGGATAGGAATTAATTTAAATACCCAGCATTGAACCCTTACAGAGACCTATTAATAAATGCATAACAAACAAACTAATTTATTGTATACTGTTTACAGCAGATTGATATGCTTTATTTACCAATTGTTGATTGTGATGCAGCCGCCTAAGAAAAGGATAGAAAAGAAAGGAACGTGAATCACAAAGAACATCTAAAACAATAAAATAATATATGAAAAAATATATATAAATAAGTTAACATTGAACAATAAGACAATTGGCCTTGCCCCTGCCTTGTTTTACCATAGAACCAAATATCACCACAGAAGGAACTAGTTCTCCCTTGTCAGCCGAAGGGGTGACCAAAGACAGAGTCTGGAGTATTGTTTGCTGCTGATAATCCGTATATACGTTAACTAGGTAGCTACCATTTACCACTTTATATTGTTTGGAAGAATCATTAGATATTCTGTTAGACTGTCACTAATGATCAGTTTATTTATGAATTCATTCATCAGTTCAAATATATTTAGTTACATTTAGTTATGCAAAGTTTGCTAATCTGCAATTTAAGTTAGAAAGTCCAACAAAGGTGTACAATGTCTCTTTTTATAATTTCTCATTATTAGTATTTTTATAACTCTTTTGGACAAAAGATGTTGGCACTCTCGGGCAAAACCCCTGTGACTGCCCTGGTCAATGGGTGTCCCCTAGGAGTCTTCTACATTATACTATATAATTTTAACTATTATGTACAAGCCATGCCAATAGAAATCATTAATATTGAAAAAAGCTGTTAAGGATCACCAGTGATCCTCTTTGCACAGTGTACACTCTTACTGAGGATCAACGGTGATCCTCATGACACAGTGGTAAACTCTTACTGAGGATCACCAGTGATCCTCATGACACAGTGGTAAACTCATACTGAGGATCATTGGTGATCCTCATGACACAATGGTAAACTCTTACTGAGGATCACCAGTGATCCTCATGACACAGTGGTAAACTCTTACTGAGGATCTCCGGGACCAGGGATATTCCTTTTGCATATGGCTGGTTAAACAGCTGATGGTTTGTAGATCCAAAAGATCATTTGTCTGATTGCTATTTTGTTTAACAAATAATTCAGATATCTTGGCAAAATAAAAACATACTGTGAAATATCCAGACCTGCCATCAGCCATAAGGCCTGTTCTGTGTTCATCATAGTGAAGTCCTCCCAATATCAAAACCACCAGAGAACTGGACTCTTGATGAAGTTGAGCCAGTATATTATATAAGGATGTTGAGGCTAAGCAAAACAAAGTAGACAATGATCCCACAATTGAAGCCAACATTTCATCAATGATCCCCATTCCATTACAAAAGGGGATTTAACTCACCTAGCTCATGATCTTAATTTATTAAAAAAACAAGCCAAACTTTTGGCTTAAAGATTAATGGGATGTAATCTCCTTAGCATCCACCTCCCTAGAAACTACCCCCTTCTCAGATAATACATCTACCCCTTGCTTATTACAGACAAACATTCTATATGAATGATTACACAGTAATCATATTGGTATATACAGTAAATAATAGGAAATAATATTACTACATTTATTTATATTAGTACATATTTAAATAGAGTCCCTAAGTTACAATAGAATATCCTGATGCTGTCTCCCATGATTATAACCTTAGGAGAATACTTATAAACTGTGTTATACTTATTAACTTAATAAAATAATATATGTTGTTTACTGTAATATAATACAATATTTGAATACAGACTAGACCATCAAGAAATAACCTCCAAATAGAGAATATAGCCCAATACCCGTTGCCACATGGAAAGACATTATAAAGAAAGATATTCTAATTTGCTTCTCAGCCTCCATGATAAACAACATAGCATCCTGCATCACATCGTTTGGAATAAACAATGCATATAAAAATATAAATTAGAACATTCTAGCCACTCTTTTTCAAAACCAGTCTCATTAGAGAAATTTTCTGATTAAGCTTTTCCCAATAATCAACATTTTGTCATTCAAAACTTACTATTCACCTTATGTTGATGATTCCTATGCCTCTACACCCAAGCATTGATGCCACTGATTGTTACATAACTGGAAAGACCAATATTATGATCCGTCTCTCTATGATTGGCAACAGGTATTCTATTAGTCATTAAGGGCTCTCTCTATGGTATATTTTATGAATATAAACTGTTTCATTAGAATATTACACATATAGTGTATCTATATAGATTATAGAACTTAATATCAGAGTATCATTCCAGTACATGTCAGCATTCGGCATACAACCAAATATCCTATGCTTCTGATGATATAATAAACCCTCGTGATTATTCTCCTATACTTTGTTTCTGAATATTATTCATACATTCTTTATTACAGCTGTCCCTTTCAAGAGAAGAGATATCACCTCTACTCACATTTTTATAACTTGTGACGAGGCTATTCCGATAGGGAAACAAGAAGAGCTATCCTATAGGGATATTTATATACTTTGCCTACATTTATATGTTTACCCATCCCCTAGCCAAACCATATTATTACATTGGCACCCAACATCCTTTTCCATCCTACCTAGAAAGAGCCAGCAAAATATATTTTTTATTTAGGTTGATAGCTTTTACAGATATACTGTATATATAAATAATGTATATTCTCAGCAGCAGCCGAAGGATTGCAGTAGAACAATGCTTATAAAATAAACTAAATAACACATAGAATAGTATGTTTTCATCTGATCAAGAAAACCTTCCAAATTTTCAATAATTTAATATTTATAAAGTTGTTTATAGTTTTATAGTAATACTTGCGCTTAGATGTAAAGTGTTCTACCATGTAAGCCATAAATATGCCCAATGTACAATTAAAATAAAGATGGAAAGTCTGGTCGCACAATTGAGCACTGATGAGAGAATAAACCTTTTAGTTAGCTCCACCCACTCACAAAAGGTTTGACACAAAGCAATGCTGATTTGTTTCCAACAGCATCGGATGATGGGTCTTACCCAGAATCAGACTGTAGCTAGTAAGTAATTCTAACCGACCCCCTAGTAGCTAAAAAAGAACTAAGAGCAAAAGAAACTAATATAGAAAACAACCCCATTACAGAAATACTTGAAACAGAAAAATCTACTAAACAAACAATAATTGCATGTGCCATAGACATGCAAAGTATCTTTGAACTACATTCCAGTGGCTTGGATTAAATTTCAATCACTATGAAATAAATTTTTTATCGCTAATTTACTCAAAATTAGAACAAAACAAGCAAATAAAATCTTAAATTAAGCTAGACTTAAAAAAGGATAAAGTTGTTACCCCCTGAAAAGGAAAAACAGTTGATACATTATTGCCCTCTCATTACCATTTATTTGCCAATTCATCCATACTTTCCATCAATTGCCTATTCCAAAGCTTGATTTTATTAGTAGTATTTAATGAAAACAAATCATTTGTATACGAGGAATTAAGTACCTGCAATATGTTGATGAGAATATCCTGTCTTACCAGACCAAAAAATTTCATTACACTTCACCTTCCAAACTCCAAAACATACTATATATACCAACTTGGCAACATCTTTTGGCATGGATTTAAATCCAGTACCTTAGTTTCATTGATTATAACATTACAATATTTGTTAATAAGATCATAAAAACCCTAGGAACATCTCCAACACATTGATACTGCCAAAACAAGTGTGACAACGATTCATTTCCCCCACTACAAAATACACACATAGCATTATCAATCAATTACTAGCACATTCATTTTGATTAGCCTATCTTCTGTTGGTAAAATTCCCAATAGCAACTTAACCACAAAATTCTCCATTGTATGCTACATTTTTATTTATTTTTTAAATCTTAATGTCAAACCAATTTTTTCTATAGTTGAGAAAAAATGAATCATTGTCCAATAGAAACTTTCTATATCCTTACAGTGAATCCTCCCTTCCATATTAAATTGATTTTGTATAGAATAATAATGCTTATCCCAAGTAATTATCAAGTCATCATTTACATAAGTTATCTTTTGGTCTACTTATGAAATTTTTTCAATCGTGTTATATATGATTACCAAAAATAAAATTTTTAAAAACTTTTTGGATCCGTTTGATCTGTTTATTGCTTATTAATACAAATGGTATATAAAATATTAGTCTTGGGATGAAAATTTTATTAATTAATTCTACTTCGTCCATCCAACTCAAGAACTGATAGTTAACGCTGTTAATAGAGTTTGCAATATTTCCAATTTTAGTTATTTTCCTTGTCATAGATTTTTCTTTATCACACAAAGGAAAACACAACCCAATAATTTTGTTGTGTTTTACATTGAAATCCACACAGTCTTCCAATCTTCCTTTCCAGATATTAAATACATATGATTTATCACTATTTGATCTTGTAATATATTCAAAATCCTTTACAATGTCCAGAACAGTCTATATTTCCCTTTTTGAATTAAAAATTGAATTATCGTCCAAATAGGTTATTACCTTAATGGTCTTTAACTTGCCATATACTTTAATTGCACATATGGCATTTTCTATTTTTAATGAATCTCCATGATATATAACAAATACAGTAGACTAGAAAAAGCAGATCTCTTAAGAATAGAATGATGCAGAGGCTCAACGTCAGGATAATTATACCTTCTGATTTAAAAATGCAACCTATTTGTATAGAATTAGATTCATCATTAATATTAAAATTTTATAACTACCAATATATTTCTCAACAATATATTTCAAATAGTTACACAAGATTCTTCACACTGGTAAATAAGGAATCCTAATTAACTAGTTTGTGGGGCAAATAATGTCTAGTATAGTCATATATGTGTTAGTTAATGATATGGAATATGTTTTTGAGGTTAAATTATTAGTGGATTGCTCATCAAGGCCAAGATATAGTGGGATATATATTGTATAATGGATGCCTTATCATAGAATCTCAGAACAAAGGTTGCTGCAACCGTTAACATGTATATTAACTGGATATCAAGGAGATTTCCTAATAGATTGTTTATGTTAATCAATTTGTTCAGTAAGATTTGTGATTCCTATTTTTGTATATTAATATGTTTGACTAGATATTATTTTAAAGAAGGAGAATCAGGATTAAAAGAAGAAAAATGAGTGATAAATTGCAGCAGAGGATCTGAAATTATTGTTGTGGAGTATTTAAAAAGAAAGAAAAACGTTTGAGTTGTATTTTTAAATGTGGAACAGTTATTCATTTGTCTTGCTTATGATATATTTAATATATGCATTGAAGTTATTGAGAAATGATTTTATTTGTTATTCATGTGCATTAATGAAAAGTGCAACTCAAAGAGTTAATAGTGGAATTTAAACAGCCTAAAGAGATTATACATAACATAATAGCTAACGTTATTGAACCAGATCACTTGGCGAATAGACCTAAAAATTATATTTACGACAATAATAATAAAACTGAATTCAGTATGTTTACTTGCTATGTGGAAGACATGGTTAGAATTTCAAATTGTAAAAAGATATGCAAGACATATCATTACAGGAAAATGGAGAGGAAGAAATCTGATTATATAATACTAAGACTATTAAGTATTACAGTGAGAAGGAACATGTGAAGTTATTAATGAAATTAAAATTGACCTTGAAGATAAAGTCATGTCTTGTAGTGGTTTACAGCAATTATAAAGAATTAAGTGTAAAAGTTGAAGCATTATATGGATAATTCATGAGATTAAAACATGATGGCCTTTATGAGAAAAAAGAGCATTGTAGTGTTGATAATATTCTTGACATTAATCAAAGTAATACTGTGGTGACGCAAATTTGCAGCAATTTACTTATATATAAGTGTGATGGCTGGCCGTTACTCAGACTTTGCAAGTTCATTTGAACAAACAACAATATGAAAATAATTATGGTCTAAATATACTGAATACTGATGGAGATGTTCATTGTGTTTCCAAAAATAGAAATTATTTGTATTTAGAAGACATTAATACAGTTAATGTTGAAAGAGGTATAACATTTAATTCATGTTTACCTGTGAGTAGTTCACTGGTTATAATAATCAATAAAGGAAGTCTTTACTTAAATAGATTCCATACTAGATTGTGTACGATTCTAAAGAGAAAAGTTTTTTTCTATTTGTAAATTGAATTTCAACTGATATTTATGATTGTTTCTATGGGGAGGATCAGTATTACTTGTTGAGACATAGATGTTTTAATTATACATGGAATGCTTTTTGTGTTATAAAGATTTTTAATAATGTATTAACAGAGGATATGATTGAAGAAGAAATAAGGTTCAATATGGAGTAATTTGATACTAAAATATTTTATAATAAAAAGAGAAGAGGCCGCCTTGGTATCAGGCATTCTATAATTAGTGAATTAAAATTTTGGACAGTGAACTATTGATCATGTGTGTAGTTATCAAATGAGAAATGATAATAATAATGATACTAGAATAATTTCACAGGTGATAGAAACCAATTTAATATTTTTTGAAAATAATGAGTATCAATTTAATAACTTTGAAAATACCTAGTCTTGAGTTTACAGAACAATTGTTGAAACAATATATTGTCATAATTAATGTGTCTGAGAAGAGTATTATTGATATGGATTATATTTTATTACCTTATGTGGATGCAGTCTCTTATTTAGAGGAAGCAGTATATTGTTGTAATATGGAGATTGTAATGGAACAGGTATCAGTTGAGTTTACTTCTACATATTTGGTGTCAAGATAGTGTTCAGTATATTATGAATGACACCTGTAGTATATTGGTAGATTTGTCTATGACAAGTAATGATCTGTGTGATTTAGGGTTGATTCTCTACCACTGAGTTTGTATTCCAGCAAAGAGATATAGGCTATAATGTAGTTGGTAATTTGTCAGTGGTGGATAATTCACAAATTAATGGTAATGAAACTGTGGATGATTTATCTGATGTGGTTGAGTATAATAAGGGAGTTCATATGGCTGATGTACAAAAGGTTTGTTACAATCTGCAAATATTGTTCCTGCAGTGATACTAACAAAAATTAGGAAATCTAGGTATGGTAGAACTTTGAAACCAAAAACTTTATACAATGAAACTCTGGTAAGAATAATCAATTTATTAGTATTTTGTTATCAATCATAAATTCATATAAAATAAATTACAAGAATCCAATTATTTATCAACAGAACACACAGTGCATATTGTTATGTTGACTGAAATATGGTTAGATAGATGAAGAGGTATTATTATTATTACAATATTATAAGAAAATATCAAGTTGATAAGAGGGGTGGGGAAATTTTGTTATTGGTACATACAAATTTTTCATAGAAAAATTGATCTTTGAAAATAGTGCAAATATAGAGTATGTTTGGTTAGTTGTGTATATTGAGAAAAAACAAACAGAATTAATAGGTCTATTTTACTGACCTAAAATGCTTCAAGTGTAATTAACAGTTTAATATTGAAAGATTTAGACGGTGGGTGGGTTCCTTTTAATAAAAATGGATATGATGAGTTTATCATTACACGGGATTTTAATGTTCCAAACATTGATTGGAGTTCTAAATTTAATTAGTTTGGTTTGAATACATTTGAATATACATTTTTGGAATTCCTAACATTTAATAGTCTCACACAACATGCAAATCAATTTACTAGGGTTAGAGGTGAATCTATGTCAATTTTGGATTTATTTATTACTGATTAGAACTATATTATTGCTGATATTCAATACCTTACACTCATGAGTTAAAGTAATCAACTAGTTGGTATGTATAATTTGATGTATTCAGTAATTGAAAGGAAAGATATGACAATCAGTTATCATTTTAATAAAGAACATTTTCTGAAATTGAATAATTATAAACTGAATTGTATAGGTCTGCAATCTTTCTTTAATGATCCTCTTGAGTTTGTAGAATATTATAACATTATATAAATTTGTTGAACAATGTATAGAAATATGTGTTTCTAAATTCATGGGTTAAGGTGCTAATGAAAACAAAACATTCAAACCAAAAAAATGGATGATGAAAGAAATAGATGAATTAATTTTAAGGAGAAAAATAAGGTGTTCAGAATTTACAGTATAAGAGGGCTAGTAAAGAATGCAACTTTGTTAGGTTTAAAAAATTGAGAAACTCATTAAATTTCAAATTGATATATGAAAAAAGAAAGTTTGAATTGGAAATTATTGATAAAATTAAAAAAAATAGAAATGTATTATTTAGTCATATTAGATTAAATAATAAAAAGAAGAATGGGTCTANTAATCAATTTTCATTTATTAGACATAACAATAAAGATTTTTCAGAAGTAGATTTTATAGTATATTTAATGATGGATGTAAGGCATTAAACCTCAGTATCTTTGTAATTTGTGGCTATATGGTAATAATATTGAAGTGAAAGAGGTTATGTACTTTTTGGAGAATTTAAGGATACTTCTTTATAAGGGTTTTTGCCTTACTTTCTAGTAAAGAAGTGCAAGATATTTGTTTTCGATATTTATTGCCAAAATAGCTAATTTGTCATTGAAATATGGATTAATTGATAGTTAGAGACAATAATGAGTTAGACCTGTTTACAAAAGGGAAAATAAATTCTTGGTAGAGTTGTATAGACCAATATTTCAAATAGTAATGCAGTTATAAAGAAAATGGAAAGAAAACTACTGAATAGAATTCAACTTTTTGTTGATAATGAAAATATTTTATCTGATAAACAACACAGTTTCCATAAGGGCCGCACAATTACTACAACATAAGTTATATATTTCTGGATCTGGTAAATGCTTACAATACAGTGAATATTAATTTTTGTTGAAATTAATATGCATTCACATATGGTTATATGGATTTTTTGAAATTTAAATGGTAAGTTTTTAACAGCTAAGTTGTTTGATCAAAGTTCAGAAATTTTTAGTTTATCGAAGGGGTTACCACAATGGGGAGTTTTATCTTCATTGCTTTTTAACATTATAATGGCTGATTTTAGTAATGTTTTTAATTCAAGTCTTCTACTGTATGCTGACAATTTGAAGTTATATAAAAGTATTTCAGACATTGAAAACAATAAATTGTTACAGCAGGATTTAAATAATTCGTCTAATAAATGTGAGATTAATAACTTAATGATGATTCCAAATAAAACAGTTGTTTCACAATTCTGGAGAAATAATAAATTATATGAATATAATCTTAACGGTATTGTGTTGAATAAAGGGGATTCCCATTGTGATTTGGGGGGTTATATTGATAGTGATATAACTTTTGTGTCACATGGCAATAGTGTTGTTAATAAAATCCTTTGGTATGATACAGAGTTCCATTATATTTATAGACATTTATTCTTTTGAAGTTTTGTATAAAATATATTTACAGCCACATATTGATTATTGTGTGATTAGTATTATTTGTTTCTTGAAGATACATTTAGGAAATTTAGAAAAGTATATCTATGGTTTTGTTGCTCTGCCTTAAGATAATAGAATTAGTAAGATTAATGTATTAACACCTTTTCAGAGAATTAACTTTTTTTGATATGATGTAAATCTACAAGTAAATTGTAATTATAGGGGAGTTTTCTTGTTAAATACAAGAAATAATCTAATATATAAATTCACTGTATTATGTCAATATAAAAAAAAACTAATAGAGCAAAACAATTCATTGATAATAGATATATACCTTTATGGAATCATTTGCCTTGTGCTACTTTTGATTTTCATATTTTCTATTTAAACTATAGTTAGACTATACATTTTAATAAAAAAAGATACATTTCTTATAGCAATGATATAAATGTTATAGTGTCATCTCGTTCCCAGATTTATTCGTTGTATAAAATATTAAATAATGTTGTCAATATAAGTGGCTCCAAGATAGATAGATATATAGATAGATAAATAGATGGATGGATGGATGGATGGACAGATGGACGGACGGACACATGCATGGACGCACGAATGCACGGACACACGATGGGTGGATGGTTGGGTGGGTGGATGGATGGGATGGATGGATGATGGCTGGCTGGTTGGATGGATGGATGGAAGGATGGATGGATGGATGAATGGATAGAAGGATGGATGGATCGATAGACAGATATAAATATTGTTAGATAGATAGATATATAGAGATAGATAGTTAGATGGATAGCTGGATAGATAGCTAGCTAGCTAGATAGATATATAGCTAGACAGATAGCTAGACAGACAAAAAAAGAGATAGATAGATATATATAATAGATAGATAGATATATAATAGACTTTGAACAGTCAACATCTAATTTTACTGCTCCTACTTTAACATTGGATTTTCTTTTGAATTATTCTGCGTGTTACCATTTTCAGACAGAAAAGTGGACATGGGCCTATGGAAACATTGAGTTTTTCCATAAGAAAGCCTGAGTAGACATTGGTTGTATAGACCAACATCAATTTTATAGAGGTAACATTCAGCATTCTTTATTTTATCAGTATAGCATTTCAGCTTGCTATTTCTAAGTGGGAATGCATTGGCATTTGGTGGGCTGGCAGCCCTGACTGTCAGCCATTGTATAATGTCTGTAACAAAGTCTCCTAATCTGCAGGACTTTGTATTTCAGGAGGATTTCTTGGCCATGGATGTGTTTGGCACTAATGGCAGTGACTCCAATATTACTGGACCAACTGGAGCTGCAGCTGTTGATGCATTTGAAACACTGACAGAGGAGCCTCAAGCCAATCAACAAGACCCAGTTGTTCCAAGGGTCTCTTTGATAAAGGCTACACTCAGCACTGCTGTTTCCAGTGATGCACAAGATACAGCAGCATTGGATGCCCTCTATGTCAGTGCTCCTAGCTAAGAGGAGACCAAGGCCGGCAATGATCAGCCAGACTTGGCTGGGAAGGATGGACCACATTCAGCAGGGCACTTGAATGATTTTCAAGGGCCAACTGCTTCAGGTGGCTCCCAGTGGGTTTCATCTGCCTTAAAGGGCAGAGAGAACTAGACATGGGTCAAAAATCATGTCGCAGTTTTTTGTCACTGATATTTCCCTGTCACAGTCACTAGTCGTGATCTGTTTCTGTTAGTAACAGTTACAAAAGCACACTTTATTTAT
>PXIH01S0002255.1:41250-54881 GCA_003024985.2 Euperipatoides rowelli | reverse complement strand
TTATTTTTTGTTAATCTTAATATCATAAGTAATGGCAATTATACATCAGCTTTGTTTTCTTTACTTAATAAGTTATAATTTTAGGGTGAAATTTCCTAAAAAAAAAAAAAAAAAAAAACAAACAACTATGCCCCAACTGTAATGATGATCTAAGCATTAGTTTCCAAAATTAAAATGAAAAACACAAAATGGAGGTAAGTGCTGTTAATCATTTTTCTTTTTTTTTGTTATTGTTTTGTTTCTGCTTAAAGTAGCCTAAGTAGTTTGTTTATGCAGAAATAAATAATGATGCCTCCACTCTAATGATAACCATGAAGTGGAATAGACATTCTCTATTTAATACTAGATAATTGTAATTTTCTTTTTAAAAAAAAGAACACAGGATAATGTTTTCTTTAGAAAACATCACATGACTATCATGCACTAAGCTGGATTCGAACCCGGGATGTCTCAGTTAAAAAAGCGTATCTTCTTGCTAACTGACCCACCGAGACATCGGCAGATAATTTTAAGTTTTAGAAAAAGTTCTACTATATCTTTAGGCCTTCTGTAAAAGTAGTTCAAAGATGGCGGATTGTGATATAGGATTGTGCAGTTTCACCATATCAATGTTGCTGCAGATGCCTAAACAATATGAAACATTGATTTTACATTTAGACAGAACAAATAAATTTTAAACTCACTCGATGTAAAATCTTATTTCTTACTGGAAGAAAAGCTAAAAAATAAATGCAATGAAACAGAAAGGCTACTAAACAGATAGGAATCTAAAGGTTTTTTTTTATTAAAGGATAAAAAAAATAATGCACAATATTAAAATAAAAATAAATGCCAAAAGATTTGATCAATTATAAAATTGATTATTATAAAAAGGTTAAATGTTTCTGTCATGGGGAACTGGTGCATATTTCAAGAAAATACCAATTTTAACATAGAAGACAAATTAAAAGCTTTGAAAGCCACATATTATTAAGTTTAAATATAAAAGAAGGCAGATGTGATGTCCAGTCCTTAGATAGTAGGGCCACTGACATAAATTATGGCAAGTTGATATGATAACTTTATTTGCCATTTCCACAGAAGATTTAAATAGTATATAAAGTTTATAAAGATAAACTAGACATTTTAGGGAAAGGTTATTAAACTTACAAGAACAACAACAGAATACAAGATTGTGTTAGACAATGTCTTGTATTTGCTTAAACTGAATGTAGTTTAATCTTAGTAGGGTACATGAACCAAAAGGACTTTAAACAACATTTGGTAGAGTAAAGCAACATTTAGAGAAATTGAAAGTAAAGAATTATTAATAAGTACTCCAATCTTGACTTATAAGAGGTAAGAATTGTGACAAAACTTTGCAAAAAAAAAAGTGAATGAAAAATTATGGCACAGGAGATTGGGGCATTTAGACACTGAATCCGTCAGTAAAACAATAATTAAGGATGGTGGTAACCACAAAAATTTAGTCAAAAGTTTGAGGAAGAATGTAAAACATGTTTAAAAGGAAACATTAAGAAACTAAGTTTTCCCAAAAAGCACAGTACACAGATCAATTGAATTATTAGGATAATATATTCAGATGTAATGAAGCCCATCAAATTATCGAAGGGTGGATCCAGGTGTCTATGTAAATTTATGGATAATTATTCATGTTATACAAAAGTATATTTTATGAAAAAAATAAAAATAAAGCTTTCAATAAATTGATAGAAATTATTTGGGAAGGGGTGGGGGGGGGGATTACTGATATATGTCTTTAGAATTGAATTTTTTGGAGACAGGGCTAGTAAAACAATAAATTCTAGCTTATTGTTTTATTTAAAATAAAAGAATTTGAAAAAAAAAAATCACCAATAAAACCACTAAAGATTATTTACTAAGAGCTAGATATTTTGTTTAATACATTATTAAGTTTTTAATAAACACCTTCAAAATTATTAATTGTAAATTTAGTACATTTTATTTTTTCAATAATGCACTTAACAATATTATATAGAGCTTTAAAACCAAATATTAGATACGTATTGCTTTTGTTACTAGATAGTTAAGTATTTCATATTGGAAACAAATAAATGTTTCTGAAAAATCAACCTGCAAATAAAAGGAAAAAAGATTATTCTTTACTTGAAAAATATCTCATAAATACAGTAATTACTTACAATTGAGTAAATATAAAAACAGCACTTAAATAAAATTTGTCAATCAACAATAATAAAAAATTTGTAAATGCTTATTTTAATACTTAACTAACTAAATACAACAATCATTTAACTATTAAATAAACTGCCTGTGACTATAAGTACATATACTGATATCTGCCAGTGAAGAATAAAGAGAGAATACTGATGGGATTGAAGTTAGGCTATGTTAGTAATGCTATTAAATTGATAAATACAAACATCGCAAATACTATATGAAATTGAACAAATATAAAACAGATATCTATTACATAAGTCAACTGTAAATCCTTAAAAAAAACTATAATTTTTTCATCAGTTTTTAAACATTTTTGTAATTTAATTCACAGTAAAATTTTAAGTACTAGAAACTAGAATTCCATTTAGAATTAATATGAGACTTGGGATAAACATTGAAAATCTAGGAAATTCAGGCTAATGTTACATAGTATTGCAACCAATCCTATAATTACATTTGATGCAAGTTTATATTTATTTTACAAATAGTAGTACTATACAATATTTACAACAGAATGTTGACTTTGAGTTTAAAGAAAGGAGGTAAATATGTGCCTAAAAGAATATGTGGTAAAAGGAGATAGTGGATCCCATCTTTGGAAATAATAGTAAAAGATTTATAATTCAACTTCATATCAACTTTGGGATTTCCTTTACAGCCTGGAAAAGAAATATTAGTAAATGTGAACTTGAGAAGATATTACAAATTCTTTTAACTTGAGAAGATATGATCAACATGAAAATTAAAAACTGGAATTGAATGGATTAATAATTTATTATTATTAGCGTTTATTTGAACTAATTGCAAAATATACAAAATAAATCGCTCAACAACAATCTAGCGATATATTTCTAAAATAAATTATAATTATTTACATGAAATCTAATTGTAATTAAAATTAAAAGATATGAGGCCCTAGCCCAAAAGGATATGGGCTTCATTTACATAGCTTCCAAATCATATTTGATTTATAAATAAAACAAATAAAAAATGAGACAAGTCATGATGTCAATGACATGATCTGCCGAATCTTATAATGACATTACAGTTAAACATAATCCAGGTGGAAACACTTCAGATCGGTAAATTCGCTATTAGACTTTATAATTATTTCAAAGAAAGTAATTATAGTCTAAACGAACATAAGAGTCAAGATATTATCCATTAAATAAGTCTTCTGAACCGCCATTCCAAATAACATAATGTATGTACTAAGAAATCACAATGTTAGAAATCCAAGCAACTGCAGGTAAGGCTGATCATTCACAAATAGACTATGATACACGGTGAAATAATAATATCAATTAAAATAAAAGGGGAAAAGAAAATCGAAGAAAAAACCAGAATTTATGGACAATCCTTCGCTTAAAAAAATATCACAGAGTTCAGCAAAATCGAACGTCAATTGAAGGCCTTAGAAATCGCCGAGATTTTCCTTTAGACACAATTAAGTTGTTTCCTAAAAGAACAATCCACAACAGATTCAAAAACCAGCAGATTAGCACTGGTAGATCAACTGAACTCGAAATAACAACATCTTTAGCTGATATAAGTGTAAGCTAAGGCCAGTGACACACATATCTGGTCATTCAAGGGGCTGACATAATTCAAGAAGCCACAGATCAGCTAAAATATTTATCTTATGTGCCCAGCAAGTGGTGTGCAAATCTAGGACCAATAATGATTTCTAGTCTTTTAAAACACTTTTACATATACCTTGGACTGTCACAAATGAAAAACCATTACTAAAGGCAATGTCATATCTCTTTAGCATTTAAATTATATATGGTTAACATTCTACAATGGAAATTAAAGTTAAATTTGGCACTCACCGAGCCACTACTACGGACAGTGTTGCCAATGAAAATAGTATATTGTAGAGAATGTGTGCCACTTTAAAGTCAATTATAATATATTATTTAACATACAAATAAAATTGTATATAACATATTAAATTATACTAACATTTTCTGCACAGAAAAAAAAATGAAATAATAATTTTCAATATACAGTATTGTTACACCCTTAAAAATAGTGTGTCTGCAGTTAAGGCCCTAGTCACTCTATCTTAGTTCAATAACTGATAATAATGTTTCTAAATAAAAAATAAAGCCGTTATTAACCTTCGTCACACCACATGTTTTACAATTTTTATAAGTTGCAAAAGAACTATTAAAAAAAAAAAAGATTTTCAATTTATTTTGCTTGTTCTGTTCAAAATTGAATTATCTTTAATTACTGTGTTTATATCAAAGCTACCAAGATTCAGCATTTTCAATAGCCATTCAGTAACAATTTCTTTTTATACTTCATCTGAAACTATTGATTAATTAAATAAAAATGTAATTTAACAATAATCCATCTAACCTTTATTTGATGCAAAAATTTAATTTCTAGCTTAAATATTAAGTCCTCTATTAATGCTCCCCACCTCCAAAATAGAAAGCGAAGAACATGCTCTGCTGGACTCAACATTATATTTTAATTATTTCACATAAAATATATATATAATTTGAAATATAAGCCTGATACGATTCTTATATAAAATAAACATCATTAAATTTTCAAATTAATCCCTGTTAATCTTCTTCAGCAATTAATCTTCTTGGGAATAACATAAACAACTCAGACTTTATTTGAAAAGTGATTCAGTTTAATTTATAAGTTCATAATAATTAAAATGTTATTATTATCATCTAAATAATATTTCTCTTAGATAATGAAGGCACAATTCAACAATGTTTGGCAATCTATATAAAATAAAATGCACATTATTTATAATAATGTCAGAAACAATGTCATATAATGACAAAAACAATGCTTTATTATAATGACAAAAACATTAAGTTCAGAGGTAAAAATCTCAAACAAAATATTCAAAAAAAATAAAGAAAAAAATTAAATGCATTAAACATTAATTTAAATTTAAAAAACTAAAATTGGAAGGGGTAATAAAATAGGTAAAAGGTAAATAAGTAAGTAAAACAATATTATTCCGAATAAAATTTGCCTACACTAAAATTGAATATAGAAATGGGACTACATGCCAACTACTTAGTATACTGTAATAGAGCTGACTAAATATTTCATTCTCAACATATCAAATTTAGCACTTGAAAAATTTCCAATCAAGAAACTCAACAACTATTCTGCTTTTATACAAACTAATAAAATAAGCCCCCAAGTGGCTATAAATAAGTTTTAAAATGTATCTCAGGCTAGGGGTTAGTCCTTTCCCTGAAGGTCTTCTTCTTGTTGAACTAAGGAGTTAGTCCCTTCCCTGCATACTGTTTTCTTGATGGACTATGGAGTTAGTCCCTTTATTCCAGGCTTTCTTTCTGACTAAGGAGTCAGTCCCTTCCCAACTTGTTTTATTCATGGTGAACTAAGGAATCAGTCCCTTCCTAGCATGTTTTATTCATGGTGAATAAGGAGTTAGTCCTTTCTCTGCAGACTTCCTTCTTGATGGACTAAGGAATTACTCACTTTCTTGCTTGTTCTTTTCTTGGTGGACAAAGGAGCTATTCCTTCTCTGCAGTCTTTCTTCTTGATAGACTAAGGAATTAGTCACTTTCTTGCAAATTCTCTTCTTGGTAGACTAAGGAGTTATCCTTTCTCTGCAGGCTTTTTTCTTGATGGACTATGGAGTTAGTCCCTTCCCTCTGCATGTTTTCATCTTGGCGGACTAAGAGTTAGTCCTTTCACTGCAGGCTTTCTTCTTGATGCACTAAGGAGTTAGTCCCTTCCCACAGGCTTTCTTCTTGGTGGCTAAAAAGTTAGTCTCTTCTCTGTAGTCTTTCTTGGTGATGGAATAAGGATTAGTCCCTTCCCTTCAGTTTTTCTTATTGGTGGACTAAGGAGTTAGTCCCTTCTCTGCCTGTTTTATTATTGGCAGACTAATTAGTTAGTCCCTTCTCTTCAGGCTTTCTTATTTCTGGACTAATGAGTTAGTCCATTCCCTGCAGGCTATCTTATTAGCGGACTAAGGAGTTAGTCTCTTCTCTGCAGGCTTTATTCTTGTTGGACTAATAAGTTAGTCCCTTCTTGCAGGCTTTCTTCTTGATGGATAAAAGAGTCAGTCCCTTTCCTGCATATTTTTTTCTTAGTGGACTAAGGAGTTAGTTCCTTCTTTGCAGGGTTTCTTCTTGATGGACTAACTCCATGACTGAGATACATTTTTAATATTTACTCTTAGAGGTGATATGTCTCTTAGGGTTTAATATATACCACCTAAGGCAACCCAATTTCATGCCAACCAAGGCAAATATCAACACACAAAGCAAGCAAAACCATGTGACCAAGGCAAATGCTTATTATTCCAAGCCAACTAAGGCAAACAACATGATGCCGCAGAAGGCCTGTCTTTTTGAAGACAGGTCTTCAGTGGCCTGGTGTTGTTTGTGAATGTTCCATACCCTAGTCATCTGAAATAAAAGAAAAATTAGCATAGCACAATATTACTCTATGTGTACATGCATCACCCAAATCTAAATCCCCCATCTTCCATTGGTTAAACAAAATAAAATGTCTGAATATAATTTTTTTTTGCACGGATTACTAAAAAACAACAACTACTAATTGGTTAATGATTAGGCTGAATGAAACAATGTAAAAACGATAAAAAATGATAAGTGCATTTATTCTATATATTCATATGGATTAAGGTTATGGCATAGTTGTCATTTCAGATAATTGTATTAGGATTCAGCATTGGGTTGAGGATTAGGACTGTAAACAAAACATAAAATAAGGTGGCCAATCTATCCAGTGCTAATAAATAATTGATAGATGGATATACTATTATGAATGTTACTTATTTATTTAATTAATCTATTAGTTATTTATTGTTAAGGCTCATTTATACTTAAACGTAATTCTAGTATGTTGCGTAAAAACATATAATTTTCCTTAAGATCATGCGCACTGCTGAAGTCAGGCACTCACAACGAAAGGATGGATAACTATCCATCATCGTCCATAATTCTTGAAAAAAATTCAACTTTATCGCAGACCTATCCATTTGCTCTCTGATCTCTTAGCTATTGAACCAATCATAGCTTTGTTTTTCTAAGTAGGTAGGCCCACTGTAGTTTTGTCCCAATTGATTTAGTATGAAAACATCGTATTTGAAAATTAATTTTCATAAAGCAGTAAATAAAATAAAAATAAATATTTTACACAATACTATTCGTTTATTAGAATTAATTTTGATACTTTAAGCTAAAAATCATAACAAACTGTTGGAATTAAGAAGACAAATATGTATTGAGTAATTTCATTGATTATGCAACCAACCCTGCAGAAAATTATGAACACCTTTGTGCACACATTAAAACGGATAAGAGATCTGTTCAGTATAAATATAAATTAGACTTTACCCTAATTCCATATGTGGATTCCATTTTATTTTGTTCCATCCAAGTTTTAACACCATATTATGTACTGGTAGTACACAATAGTTAAAATGTTTCCTTTTAAAAAATGTTGTTTAATTTTCTAAAGGCAATCCAAAATATTTTGATTCTTCTTTAGACTTCACACAGCTATGTTTCACTTGTCGGTATCAATTGGCCCAAATAAACATAGTTATAGACCTCTTCAATTTTAATATCATTTACTTCAATCATATGACTTTGGTCTTTGCTAGGTTCATTTTCAGGTCCCCTTTTTATCTAGCTTCACTCAGATCAATGATATGCTTCTGTACATTTTACAAACTTGAGACAAATAAAACACTATCTTGAGCAAATTGTGAAGTCCAGTTTGTTTCCAATCTAGAATTATTCAAGTGTAGCAGTAAATCAGTAAGGAACGATTATCACTTTGATGAACTACTTTTGTGATTTGGATCTTATGGTGTCTTTGTGAAGTCTCACTGTGGATGTTTCTTTCTTATATATGTTTTCATTTAATCAATATATCTCTTATTAATACCTTACCTTTGTACAGCATCCAAAATAAATTATTGAATCATAGGCTTTTTCAGTGTCATTAAGCCTCATGTCAAGAGGGAAGTTCATATTCATTGCATCTTTGAATCCTGTTGCAGACAGTAGGCTACTAAGTGCCAACTGAGTGTCATCCAATTTTTTTTTTCTATCTGTTTGTCAAAACCTTTGTAAAAAAATTATAAATGATTATTAAGAAGCTTATAAGTCTATAATTTTTAAGATCTTCTTTATCACCTTTTTTTTTTATAAGAGTATTATAATAACAGATTGATAAAACAGATTGGTAAAACACCGAAAGTGTTTTTTCTAGTTCCTTTCCCCTTGCTTTTATAATACCAAATGTTATATTATATTATACTGGTGGCTTCCCATTCTTCATGTGTTTCACTGGATGTTTCAATTCTCCAGACATTGGATTCAGCACCTCATCATTGTGACCGTCAAATCATTTTTGTCTCCTTTAATGTTGTACCAACAGATCCATCTTGCTAGAGTATTTTGTAATATTCTTCAACTCTTTGGACAATAAGTACTATATTTCTAATAATGGTACCATCTTTTTGTTTTATTGCTATTATTTGATTTCTTCCAAAACATCAATATTTTTCTTTTCCTCAATTGTTTTCTTTATCAAATCAAAGTTGAATGCTCATTAGTCTCTATAATGCTTTGCATATTTCGTTTTGGACTTTGAATCCTTTTTGATTTTCAGTTCCGATTGATTTTCATGTAAATTGTAGTCTCTTGTGTTAAATTTTTATCAGTTTGGCTGTCTCTTGTACCAGTGATATACTTTACAGCATCTAAGATATTTTCTTTGATTGTGAAATTGATTGCTTCCATATCTTGTAAATTCTTCCTGAAGAATCTGTTTGTTTATTTTTAGTTCTAAGTGAAACTCATTTGAGGTGCTACAGATCAACTGACTGAAACTTTCTTCTGACAAGATTAAGTTTTTTTAAGTATTACAATTAGAATAGTAGACACATCCCTAGCTTGGGATTAAATCAGTTGCACTGTATTATTGTTCTTAGGATGTGTGTAATCAATTCCATTGTTTATCTGGTTTGATCTCTTTAATTCCTATCTGGTGATATTTTAAAAGTTAATTTATAATGAATGAACACATTAGTTTCTACCATTCCTTATCAGATTGATCACCAGAGAAGTCAAATTTATTAACAAGATTTGGACTTTCACTTTGAGCATATCAGTCTGATATGATGAAGCATTTTCAGACTTTAATCCCTAGCGGGTTAATCAACATTTTTATTTTATAAAATGTTTTCCTCCACAAAGAAAATAAAATGTTAGAAGTAAAGCTACACTTAAGCTTTATTTTTCTAAAGTATTTTCAAACAATTTATTTTCTCAATTCAAATAAAAAGGATAAATCAATAATTTAGTTCTTTATTTAAAAACTTTTAGTGAATGCTGGACATAAAATATTCAGTTTTTTTTTTAAATGCCTGTTAGTTTAAAGTTTAAAATTTAAAAAAAAAATATATATTTTTGTTTTATCAAATTACATTTATTTTATCTTGCAGTACTAACTCATCTATTTTCTTCTTCTCTTAATGTTTTAATTGTGAAATAGCCTATAATGTTATGTTTCCATACCTTACTTATAATATTTTATTATTTGTGGCTCCATTTTGTTTAAGGGGTGGGGGGAGAGCCGCAGATCCAGAAGTGTATAACGTAGTGGCTAATTTAATTAATTTCCCAAATAGAGATGCCAAATCTAAATTTTAATTTAATCTGCTATATACGGTTTTGTCTTCCTCTCACTACAAAAAATCTTTTTTTTTTAATATTATAGAAACGAAGTTGTGTCAAATTGTAGCTAAAGTTTTTATTATAATTAATACACTTCTATGTGAGTGTCATTCATGACCTGAAGAACATCCAGTCGTTATTCAATTACTCATCAGGTTTTGTCCAACATCACATTGGACACAGTTTGATAATGTCTGTAATCTTTATATTCAATGTCGTAACCATCATGTGCTGGCATTGAATAAACTTTATCCTTAAGAAAAAATCTAGAGGAGTTATACCCGTTAATTGGGGTATCTTTGGTGTCATCAGGCCATCCCTAATCCATCTGTCATAATATGTGGCTTTAAGAATATATCAAACAATTAATATGATGGTGCATCGTCCTATTATAAAATCACCCAAGGTTAGCATCATATAACATATAATGCCTTGTCCTGCATATAATTCATTTTGGATTCTGGTGATTGCAGTGCCACCTATTGTTTGTACCCAGATGGCAATAAAACTGCACAGTGATTGGTTATTTGTTCTTATGAAACCATCTGACACTTTGGGTCTTTTCCTGCATAGAAGACATTTTGGATTTTGGTGATTGCAGCACCGCCTATTGTTTGTTACCCAGCAGACAATAAAACGTAAAGTGATTAGTTATTTGTTCTCTTGAAACCACATGACACATTGAGTCTGTTCCTGCATAGAAACCATTTTGGATTCTAGTGATTGAAGTGCCACCTATTGTTACCCAGCATGCATCTATTAAAAAAAGCAATAGCTTTGAGTTCAGCTACATTTTGCTACAATCTCTCCAGTACTATTTAGCCTATGTTTTTTTTAATTATTTTTTGTAATAATAGTAATAATTTAAGAACATTCTATATACAGATTTAAAAAACTATTTTCTGAAGAACAATCAAACTTTTTTTTAAAAAAAAAATTGTTTTGTAAGTTTTGTCTATCAACCATTGAAAATTTCTCCTAACATTAAAATTTATTAATAATTTAGTTAATTATAAGTAGATAATAAATGGGGTTTCTGGGACAAGAAGTGACATCATCCAAGATTGCGTCCAAATTTTTGAGTTCGAAAATCCAAGATGACTGACTTCCAGTTTACCATATATGTGCATATGACATCACATTATGATGCATTCTGGGTAGTATTATAATGCATGATGGGAGATATCAGTTTTTTTCTACTCTCATTCTTGTTCTTGCTCTCATTCTTGCTCTCATTTTTAAGCCTATATATGGGCCTATGTCATATGATGCATGATGGGACATCTCATTTTCATTCTCACTCTTGTTCTTGTCCCCATTCTCATTCTCATTCTTGTTCTTGTTGCCATTCTCACTCTCATTACGATTCATGATGGGATAGATGATGCATGATGGGATATATGCCCCACCCACTATGAATTTTCTAAGACATATCCGGGTCTTTTCAAGATTCTCATCCCCAATCTCTCCCCTGTTCTCGTTCTCATTCCTGTTCTTACTCTCATTCATCGACTTAGAATATTTTTTATGAATCAGAAATTTTTTGATTTTTACCACAATGCTACACCCACCCATGCCATCACAGGGCCTCAATATTCGGTATGATAATAGTAGATGTGTATGACATCATACCTATCAATTTTCAGCTAGATATGTCTTCATTAACCTATGTAAATTAATAATCAAAGTACTTAACTTTTAGTCGATTTTGGACAATACAGCGTGGTGAGTTGATGGGGCAACGGCACTCAACTGGCATGGAATGCCTATCCCCAGAGTCAGGTGCATCATAATGTGATGTCATATGCCCATATATGGTAAACAAGAAGTCAGCCTTCTTTGAATTTTGAACTCGAAAATTCAGCCACCATCTTGGATGATGTCACTTCCTGTCCCAGAAACCCCATTTATTATCTACTATTATAATAAATTTAAACATGTTATATAATAACTTTTAATACAATTACACAAATGATTTTTATTAAGTTAAAAAAAAAGTAGCTGTTCAAAATTATTTTAAATAATTCCTTCCACTCATCTATAAACAATTTATATGTGTTTTTATTTATTAGACTGAAAATAATCTTAGACTAAAAATGATCTTCACAATAAGGTCAGGTAATTCCATTAACCGAGTGCAGCTTTAATAATCCCCCCATCCCCAAAGTTTTAATCTCAGTGAGTGGTGAAACTTCTGATAAATAAAGTATCATTTCTAATAGTTTCTGAATTTATCTAACTTTAATGTAAACTATTAACAGGAATTAGATGATTGTATCTAGGCTATATCTGCTGAATAGAGAAAATTGATTTTGGTATTGATACATAGCCTAGAGCAGGGTACCTTTAAAGAAATAATAATAATATACCTTATAAATTATTCTCAGAAAATTTAATGTGATTATCACTATCGTATATTTTTGCTAGTGATTATAGCAATAAAAATAGAAACAGTTAAATGGAATAATTAAAATTATAATACTACATCATACATAAAGTTGTAAGTTATTTTCAAAATATTACTAGAGAGCTAAATATATAATATAAGTAAACTAATAGCTTACCTTTTGGTTAATGTATTCTTAAATACCGTAAATTTAAAAAAAAAAATTAAAAAGAAAATTTAATTATTTTCTATCTCATCCCACTTCTAGATTACTATTTGCCCATTAAAATTCCCCTTTCCATAGGGTAATGAGATTTTAACTCAAGCTTATATTTTCAGATAAATTATTTTATCTGAAGTCTATGATTCATGGTAATGCAAAATTTATGATTTTCACCACATTTAAATCTAGTGAATTACCTCATGTATAACTAACCAGAATTTACTTAATAACAAACTTTTACAAATCTCATAAGAACTATGAGTGAAAAATAATTCAAAGTACAAAAATAAAAATCATTAATATAAATGATCATAATCACATAATCATCTCAAGTGTAATTGGATGTTTTCCTTTCATAACACACTTTGTTCAAATATGATAAGAGTTGGCAGTGGAAAAAATTATAAGTTCAAAGTTGACAAACAAATGGTAGCAGCATGACCATAAATCAGAAAATATTCAATGTCTCATTGAAAAACTTATAATCAATAGTGTATTTATACAATTCCAGTAAGATTAGTGTGAAAAAAAATTTTAAAGTCCAAGTACAGTGGATTATTCACTTATACATTCCATTTTATTTATTTTCTTAGTGTGTTTTCAAAAGATTCAAAAGAGAATAAAATTCATCCCAAGTTGTGGAGAAGAGAGAATAACATTTAACACCTGGTTCATATAAGTATCTTACATGCATTTATTGAAACAGGGAAATGTTAGGCAAAGGTAGGGAGAAAGATGTCAGTTAGCTGATTTCATACTCTCATTTGCATATCATGTAAATCAAAGTTTTTGTGGATGTCTTTCCAGATTACAGAGTTAAAGGCTTGGAACAATTTTAACTAATAATAGTCAAGATGTTATTTTTTTAAAAAAAATAATAGAAGGTAAGAGGAGACATGACATAAATCCTGACTTGATGCCCACTCAGAAAGGTGTGTTATTTTAAGAATAAAAATTAGATATTATATCAAGACAGTAGTTAGTCTAAAGTTAACCCTTTCCACTCAAATGGTGATTTTCAATCACCATTTTCAATTTAGTAGTTGAACTCAAAAGGAGATTCAGAATCGCCCATTTGAATCCTCAAATCAAA
>PXIH01S0002252.1:9583-20307 GCA_003024985.2 Euperipatoides rowelli | reverse complement strand
AACGTTGTAAACGCGTTGTAACTTTTTTTACGTTGATACTGTAAATAAAATTTACAAAGATGGAAACATTATTGGAACAACAGAGACGTTATCACGAAGAAAGAGAACGTATAATGGACGTCATGAATAAAGAAATGTTGAGAAAAAAAACAGGGCATCGAGACCAAATAAATTCTGATCACAGACTAAAAATGTTGCTTGACAGATATATGGACGATGCCTTGAATTTGAAAGATTTATATGAAGATAAAGACGGCCTTAGAAAAGAGGAAGTTGCCGCTTTATCTGGACCAAATGAGTTTGCAGAATTTTATTCCAGATTTAAAGCAATTAAAGAATTTCATCGAAGACATCCAAATGAGATAAGTGTTCCCATGTCTGTGGAATTTGAAGAGTGGGTGAAGCCTAAAGATTCTGCAGCTGATGAAGCCGTGAATTTTGTTGATTTTACAGATGAAGAAGGCTATGGTAAATATCTAGACTTGCATGAATGTTACGAAAAGTTTATTAATCTAAAAGGAGTGGAACGTGTAGATTACATTACATATCTTGCAATTTTTGATCGTTTGTTTGAAGTACCCAAAGATCGTAAAAATGCGGAATACAGGAAATATTTGCAAATGCTTCTTGAATACCTTCAAGATTATTGTTCTCGTGTACGTCCATTATTAGATTTGAATGACGAAATTGATGAGGTTATGTCTGATTTTGATACTAAATGGGCTTTGGGAGACTTCCCAGGCTGGAAGAAAGAAGCTGGTAGTGCTCTCACTCATGCAGGAGCTCATTTAGACTTATCAGCTTTTTCTTCTGCGGAAGAATTAGCTTCTTTAGGGCTAGATCGTCTAAAATCGGCCTTAATGGCTTTAAATCTAAAATGTGGTGGTACTTTAGAAGAGCGAGCTCAACGTCTCTTTTTCACCAAAGGACAACGTCTTGAAGATTTAGATCCCAATTTATTTGCCAAATCCAAACCGGGAAAAGCTGGTAAAAATAAAGATAATGAACGACAGAGAGATATAGCTGCACTGGAAGCTCAGGTTTATAGATTGGTAGAAATTTTAGGAATTCAGCGACAAGCTACTAGAGAAAATGTGCAACGAAAACAAGCAAGAACAGAAGGTGAACGAGATGATTCAGATGCTGATGTTTCTGAAAGTGAATCTGAAGAAGATGATGATAATGATATTCCGTATAATCCTAAAAATCTACCTCTTGGTTGGGATGGTAAACCAATACCTTATTGGTTATACAAATTACATGGGCTTAATATTAGCTACAATTGTGAGATATGTGGCAATTATACATATAAAGGACCAAAATCTTTCCAAAGACATTTTGCAGAATGGCGTCATGCTCATGGAATGAGATGCTTGGGTATTCCTAACACAGCCCATTTTGCTAATGTTACTGTTATTGAAGATGCTTTAGCCTTATGGGGTAAACTTAAAGTAGCCAAACAACTGGAAAGATGGCAGCCTGATACTGAAGAAGAATTTGAAGACACAAGTGGCAATGTTGTTAACAGGAAAACATATGATGATTTAAAACGACAAGGTTTACTTTAAGTACTTTTGAAAATGTAGTTTTAGATAAAATGATGTAAATATCCAAAGCTGTTGTATTACTAGTTCAAATTTTCCACCACAAACAAAAAATATACCATATATATTTAGAAAAAACATTTCATTGTATGAAAAATTAATGATAATTAGCTTCTCAGATTTGTAATATTAAAGTTGTCTTTGTCACAAATTTCTTTTTCATAAAATAAATTTTTATGGTTTTAAATGGCTCTAGTTTTATTAAATTGTGATTTAAAATTATTAGGTGTTTTTAATTTATATTAAAGTCATTATTTCAGATTAATAAGTGAGTTTTTAGTATTGAACAATTGAAGGTGTAGGAATGATATAATCCAAAGCCACACTTTTAGCAAAAATGATATTTTGAATTATTTCACCAATTTGTCACCTGGTGGAGCTCATATCAAAATATTTTAATATTCTCTCCAAAGATGGAAGAGCATTTTTAAAAAATTAAAATATTAACATGGTTTATAGCCTTCTAAACTTTCAAATGACTCCTGAAAATTTTTAATTTTGTAGCTTTGATTTATATTCTCACATGTTCAATTGTAAAAATATTTTGATTTTTGTATTTTTTTTTAAAAAAAAAAAATAAAAAAACATACAAGAAGTTATTTGTCAAACTCTTGTAAATATTAAATATGCTAAGTGCATTTGTGAGTTTATATAGCAATGAAATATTTTTTTATTAATTTTATAGATAATTACTAAAAAAGATGTCATACTACTATATAAAGTTAAAACAAAGAGTTAACTCCCACCTCCCCTGAAAAGAATATTGCTAAAATGCTCACTTGGTGAGCTGAATAATTATAAGGAAATAATATCCTTATTTTATTGTATTTTTCTGTTATTTAAATATTTTTTCTTCTCAATTTTAAGCAATGTTATATATAATTTTTAAAATTTAAAATCCATATCCCTGACTAGAATAAGTTCATCTCTTTTTTTTTTTATCAAATTTTTATTAAAGGTGAAAGGAAATGATATAGCTATTGTACGTAATACATATCCATTATACTATATATTTTTACCAATTATCTTTTAAAAAAAGTAATATTTCATTGTATGGGACCTTTGCGTCTGAATGTTGCTGAACATTAAATGTCAAATGTAACAGATTTTTTAAAATTATTGATTTTCAAAGATTTTTACTAAAAAAAAATATCCACCAGAAAAAAAAAATAGTTATTTACAATTAAATTTTTAAAATAATTGTCTTTAGCTCCTTCCCCTTAAAATAACATTGTCCACTGTATACACCAGGGGAGATATTTTGTGACATCATTGTTCAGAGATGAATAGAGCTTGCTATAGTTAACTATAGAATATTTGCTATCTTTGTCAGCTTAAGGCTGGAAATCATATAAATTAGTTTTTTTTAAATACTTGTAAAAAATCAATCAAATTCATCCTTTGTGCTATTATCCAATTTGTTTTTGTTTTTTAAATAAAAATGTCTTAATACAGGTTGAATATACCTCTATTTACATGTTAAATCATTAAAAAGAAAACATCTGTAGAAACAGTTTCATCATCAAATTAATCTCAGACCCCCCAAATATTGTGAAAGTTTCAATTTGTAATCTCAGACGGAGGATAGGAATATTCTTAATTTTATATTTAAATAACTTTTTTAATGCATTTTAAATTATTTTTTTCCAGTGGAATTTTTTTTTAGTAATTATCTTTACAAATCAATAATAATAAAAAAAAAATTAAAAATCTCTTAAATTTTTACATTATTAATAGTTTAGGCTTTCTTTTAAATCAGTTTCTAGTTTTGATGTCTTTGGAATCCAAATTAATGCATGTTTGGAAAATGTGACTTTTCTGTACTTCCTCTTCATTCATGGAAGTTTATATACAACTCTCCTACTTATTTAGATCGAAATCATGACATGTTAAGGCTTATCGGCAAATTTATGATTAAATTTATAAGAATTTCATAATTGATGGAGGCTGCAATGTGACTGGTTGGCTTGCTTAAGTCCATGTCAAAATAACGGGAAAATAGGATTTTTCCTGTTCGAAAGTTTCATTTAGTCAAAGTTCTAAGTTTAAAAACAGTTTTGCTTTGATTGGTCAAAACCCAAAGTTTTGACTTTACTTAGCTGTAAATTAATGCTGTGAACCAGCCTTTATTCAAGCAGTTTTTTCAATGGAAACATTTGACAAAAAATGCCTTTTGACGTAAATTAATGCTGTGAACCAGCCTTTATCTTTATTATATTGGCTGGTATTGTGGCGGAAGTTGCATATGGGAGTGTGTGCAGCTGTTTGTGATTGTCAAGTTACTTTTTGAACGGCGTTCATTCTAATTATGTTAGCCTTGTAGTGGATAATAAAGAGTTACTACAGTAACTTATAAAAGATAAGTTATTTGGTTATAATTATTTATGGCTACAACAATTGGTGACAAAGATAATAAAGGATTGGTATGTTTTTATGAATTTACGATACAAAAATGGCAGTCAGCGGAAATGTGACTACTATAGCAGCCACTGCAGGGGTGCAGATTCAAGCAGTTTTTTCTATTGAAACATTCGACAATTAAAAATTGCCTTTTGACAGATGGTTACAAAGATTGGAAGGAGCGTTTGATATATTTAGTATTACACAAACAATAGTTAAAGTAAATTACTTACTTCATTATATTGGACCTGAAACTTATGATTTGCTGTGCGACAGACTGGCTCCGAGTTCGCCTAAAGTTGAAACGTATCAAAACTTGCTGGAAGTTTTGAGGGAACATTTTAACCTGCACATTTGGAAATTGCTGAGAACTACAGATTTCATAGGCGAATCTATAAGTGAGTTTATGCTTGCATTACGAAGGTTATCTATAAATTGTAACTTCGGACATTACCTAGAGACGCGCTACGAAATCAATTGGTGTTTGGATTACAAAATGAAAAAATACTAACGCGATTACTGGAAGCAAAAAATTTAAAGTTAAAAAAAGCTATGGATATCGCCGTGGGAATGGAATTGTCACATCAGGATACTGCTCAATTGCATGGGAAATTGACAATTAATACTGTGCATTATGCTAGAAATAAAGGCAAGAAAAACACATCAGGAAATGAAGGGAGTGCAAATAAAGTTAATGAGAATTCCAGTTCAGGTAAATGTTATTGTGGGTCTTTAGGACATTTAGCAAGCAAGTGTAGATTTATTAAGGCACAGTGTCACTTGTAACAAGGTAGGTCATTTAAAATCTGTATGTTTAGGTTGGAAAAATAAACGGAATCATACTAGTCAGGAAAAACTTTTATAGGGAAATCAAACTTGCAGCAGGTAGATGAAGGTGAAATAGGAGAGACCGTTTGTTTCCATTCTATTGATTTTGGAAAGCAGAAATCTTTAAAAGAACCTCTGTTGGAACACAATGATATCTTTAGTGTAAAAGATTGTGAGTTGAGGTATTCATAAATGGTAAACCTATTCAGATGGAATTGGACAGTGGGGTTGCTGTTTCCATTATGAATATACATGATTTCAGGCGTTTTTTTTCCCAGAGGTGAGTTTACAAAAATCGGACATTGTACTTACCACTCACTGTAAAAGTAACTTAAAGATTTTTGGCTGTGCCAAGGTGCGGGTCTCTAATCAAGAGGCATATAAGGACCTTTCTTTGTTGTTGATTCAGATAGGCATCCTCTTTTTGGTAGGGAATGGTTAAACGATTTAGATTGGAATGCATTATTTAAAGATACTAAAAATATTTCAAGTATACTTGTGTCAAAAGGAGTGGAAAATAGGGGAGACATTCCAAATCTTCATGGTTTTCTGGTTAAATACTCGGGGTAAGTGGTCCTGATATGGGAGAAATATTGCTGGAACCTGCTGTGTTAAAGTTTAAACCTGGAATGGAACCAGTTTTCATTAGAGCATGACCAGTACCGTTTGCAATTAAAAGTAAAATAGATGCTGAAATTGAGAGAATAGTGAGTCAAGGTATTCTAATTAAGGTTGATGCAAGCCCATGGACTATCCCAATTGTACCTGTGTGTAAGGCAAATGGACAAATTAAGCTCTGTGGAGATTTCAAAACTGCTGTGAATAAATTCTTAGAGGTGGATGAGCACCCATTACCTACTTTGGATGAACTTTTTTCTTCCATGGTGGGGGGGGGGGGATTTACAAAACTCGATTTATGTCAGGCATATTTGCAATTGCCAGAGTGATCGGAAGATCAAGTAACATTGACTTTGAGCACACATAAAGGGCTATATAGAAGCACTAGGCTTATGTATGTTTGAGCTCAGCCCCAGCTTTATGGCAGAGGAAAATAGAAAATATTTTAAAAGATATTCCAGGAGTAGAGGTGTTTATAGATGATATAAAGATCACAGCACCAAATCATACAGAACATCTGCGAAGACTGGAACTTGTGCTTTCCAGATTTCTCAAATATAATTTAAGGATTAATGTGGAAAATTGTGAGTTCTTTAAAAGACCAGATTGAATATTGTGGGTATTTAATTGATAAAAGAGGGATTCATAAGTTAAGTGGGAAAGTGGAGGCCATTCAAAATGCACCTCAACCTAAATATATTTCTGAGTTCAAATCATTTTTGGGAATAGTATACTATTATGCGAGATTCTTTAAAATTTAAGTACATTGCTTACCCTTTACACCAGCTGTTAAGGAAAATACCAAATGGATATGGAGTGAAGTTTGTGAAATGACTTGAGAAAATAAAAAATCTGATGCAATCAAAAGATTTTTTGACACATTATTCTTCTGAATTATCCATTGTGTTAGCCACGGATGCTTCTCCCACAAGTGTAGGGGCGGTGGTGTCACATATTTGTTCTGATGGTATCGAAAGACCCATCCAGTTTGCTTCACAAACATTGAATGCATCACAGAGGAAATGGTCACAGATTGATAGAGAAGCTTATGCTACCGTGTTTGGGGTAAAAAAAATATACCAGTATTTGTATGTGGGAGAGTTTATGTTGACCGATAATCAACCTTTAGCACAAATTTTTGCACCTGGTAAGAGTTTACCTTATATGTCAGCCACATGTATGCAGCATTACGCCATTTTCTTGCAAGGCTTTCATTTCAAGATTAAATATCGTACATCGGAGGCTAATGCTAATGCTGATTTCTTTTCCAGACTACCACTTCCTGTGCAGAAATATTTTCAGTTCGATGTTTTTGAAATTGGTCAGATAGAAAACTTACCAATGAGTCAGTCGATGACTTGGCTAAAACCACCTCAAAGAACAAGGAGCTGTCACATTTACGAGATTTACTAACAGCTGGAGAGGAGATAGTTTTGGTGTGGATCATTTGGAGTTTACTGTACAAAGAGGATGTGTGATGCATGGACAGCGTGTAGTGATTCTGGAAGCATTAAAAAGAAAAGTCTTAGAGGAATTACATGTAGCCCATTTTGGCATGACTAGGATGAAAGGGTTAGCTCAAAGTTTTTGTTGGTGGAAAGGGATTGATATAGACATTGAGATGAGAATATAGTGAGAAATTGCCATTCATGCATACAAAACAGGAATAACCCCACCAAGGAAAGAACTCATCCATGGACTTACCCGTTAAAACCATTTGAGCGGGTACATGTAGATTTTGCTGGACCCGTTATGGGGAAGTATTTTTTTATTTTTGTGGATGCGCATAGTAAATGGCCAGAGGTTCATGTATTGTCTGCAATCAATTCAAAAAATACTATTGAAAGGTTGCAGGAAATATTTTCTACTTTTGGATTGCCGGAGATTTTGGTTTCAGACAATGGAACTCAGTTCACATCTTTTAAGTTTCAACGGTATTTGCGAGAAAATAACAGACCCAAATTGAATGTGCCATACCACTCGGCTACAAATGGCCAGGCAGAGCGGTATGTTCAAACCCTTAAAGCAAAATTATTTTCAATGGAAGATGGAACAGATTTAAATTCCAAAGTAAATCAAATTTTAACTTGATATAGAATTACTCCATATCCAGTTACCAGGAAGTCTCCATTGGAAATTTTATTTCGCTACCCAATATGCTCAAGGTTGAAATTAATGGTACCGGACCAAATTAGGTTAGTTCCGGAGGTAAAACAAAAAAGGGAAGCAGTAGGGACATCTGCAAAGGTATGGGGTATCGGATCAAGGGTAGCAGCCAGAGATTACCTGGAGAGCAGCAAGCGGAAGTTAGGGACCATTGTTAGGAAACTGGGACTCTTGCACTATGAGATTAGATTGGACGAAGGGAAGTTGTGGAAGAGACATGTGACCAGATCATTTGGGTAGTGGATGAGGTAAAGGATTTTCCAGGTAAAGATTTTGTAATGAAGGAAACAACCGAAGATGAATGCAGTTATATAAATAGAGAGATAACACTGGACACTTTCACAAAAGATACCCAAAGTAAGGTGGTTGAAGGAGCTGTTGAACCCAAAGAGGAATTGCTGAGGAGTGGAAGTAACAGTGAGGCACAAGGGGTTAGGAGATCCAGAATGATCCACAAGCCAGTAGAGAGACTAAATCTTTAGTTTTGCTCAGACAATACTTGCCCCGAACTCGTTCTTTTCTTTGGAGGGGTGAGATATTGGCTGGTATTGCGTAGTGGAAGTTGTGTTTGGGAGTGTGCACAGTTGTTTGTGATTGTCAAGTTACTGTTTGAATGGCGTAGTTTGTTCTAATTATGTTATACTTGTAGTGGATAATAAAGAGTTACTAACTTATAAAAGATAAGTTATTTGGTTGTCATTATTTACAGCTACAACAATCTTCTTGGTCTTCCTCTTCGTTTTTACCTTTCTGTTCATTCCCAAGTGCTGTTACTAGTCTAATTCTTGCTGAGCCTCTCAAGATATGCCCGGAATATTTCCTTTTCATTACCGGTACTCCATCCAAAAGACTATAACCACCTCCTCATTTCTGATCAAATATGTCCATTTTATTTTCAATATTCTTCTTGCACACCAGATATCAAAAGAATTGATTTACTTGTTTATATGTTAATAATTTGAATATAAAATATTTTTTTTGGTCAGATTCAATTATCTGCCCACCAATATGGCTGGCGGTAGTATGTTGAAATTATTTAGATCGGCGCTCAGCAAAAAAATATTTTACCTCTAGATTATCCTAGGGCTCAGGGTTATGATATGGTTAGGACTGTAAAGAAAATATAATAAAATCAGCAAGAAAAAATAACAATTTCACATGCTACTACGTTTTAATTGTCGTGCGACTCCTAATGTTAATTATGTTGCTGGGCAGATAACGGAATCTGACCACTTTTTTTTTTTAATATTTCTTTAAGGAAAAATGATTATTATAAATTGTCACAATTATAATGAATTAAATTATCAGAGTAAATGTGAAATTTTTATTTATTTATCATCTATGATGATCAAATTGCATAAACCTTACATATTCTGACACTTGTCACAGTGAAATGATTAATTTAACCATCAACATGAAGGATTATGATATGCCGACTGTGACTTCATAATATTTGGCTGCGAGAGGGATAAAGAAAAAAAAAAAAAACTTAGAGCAGTCTTTTGTTTATTATTTTATTTGTTACCGGTACTTCTCTTTACTGCTGAAGTTGTTTATAAGAAAAAATATAATGATTTGCTTCATTGTTTAAAGTAAATTATAATCAGAAAATAAAATTAGTTGCTGCCATGTTGAAAAGTTATCAGAGATCTTCCAAAGAACAAGTTCACATATTAATGTTTAATAATTTCAGCCTTTTAATATGTTTAAAAATATTAAAAAATCAGCTTCTTTATCTTTTCTTTGTTTTCATAAGATAATTAAATTTTGAAAGAGAAAGTTGTCTCAATTATATAATTGTAAACATTTGCAGTCTTGAAGAACATGGATAAAAATTTGACATTTTAGTAGGACATCAATATTTATGTGACTCTTGTGTAATGTTGGATTTATAAATCAACTGAATGACATGAGTCAACTAACTTATTTAAACGAATCACAAATTTCAATGACACTTTTGTGAATGAGCTGACTCATTTGAATGAATCAATTGTGAATGACTCTTGAATGAAATGACTCAATCACAATTGTGAATGACTCGCTCTCAGTTCTCCATTTAAGTTTTTCATAGGGTAGTGAAATGGTTAGGGGGGGGGGATTATGTTGTGCTTGCAGTTGTTCAGTTAAAGTCAACCAGCCATCGGGTGTTAAAAGATTGTGCACCTTTGTTCTAAATAATACATTTTTGCAACTTAAATATGTCTTTTTTTTTTTATTTCATTTCCTGGAAACAATCGGTGGTATAACTCATGGGCTTGCCGTGCTGGGGAGCCTACGGACTCAAGTGGCTCACAGCTGAACAATATATATATATATATATATATATATATATATATATATATACTGTAAGTAACAATGTTAGTGGGTGCTGATTGTATATTTTTTTGCATTCTTAGATACACTATTGAAATGGAATGCAATCCTTATGACTAAATTTGCACTATCATCAGACTGAGTATATTAAATAAAAATTTTCCAGTAGTATTTCCCTTTTATTTTGAACACTCACTCTAGTGGAATTTCTAGCTGAAATAAATTTATTTTATACTTTATATGTAACAATATTGAAAAACTTTGTTACTTTTTATTTTATTTTACTGTATATCACTTGTATTATTTAATTAAAATATTTATTTATCTACTTATGATGAAATCCTATTTACGAAGGATTACATTATCTACTTATAATAATTCACAATGTCTGTGTGTACCTGTCAGCAAACAAGAGTCTGCATATCAAACTTACCCTTACTTTTTCCTCCAAAATGGCTTATGGGCCCAGATGCCATATTTTTTATTTAGAGGCCTAACCTTACCTGAACCCTAACTCCAACCCACATATGAAATCCACTATCCCGCAACCCTATGATAAGAGGAGCAATATACTTTATTTTTTATCAATTTTGATCTTTAGACGCAACTTTCGTCAGCCCAATCGTTAACCAATCAACTGCTAGTTTTGTGAGGAAAGGACATTGGTAAGTTTGATGCCGCAGTAAACCTTTAGTCAGCAATGGTTTACTGCGACATCAGAACAAGATATGATGAAGATAATTGCAAATTATGTTAACTGAATTTCTATTTAGTGCCAGAGCAGAATAAATTATA
>PXIH01S0002250.1:45632-56296 GCA_003024985.2 Euperipatoides rowelli | reverse complement strand
GAGTGGTGTATTTTGTACAACAGCGCATGTAGTTAAAGGTTAATAATGAGAGATTTCAATATTAATATGAAAACAAGGCAAATTAATGAATAATTTTATACAAAATTTTGAGTTAATGGATGTAGCAGAAAGTTTCAAAATGCATCAAATTCCAACAAGATTGGACAAATTATCAAGTAATAGATTGTATAGGCTACTTGTGTCAACAAAATTGATTGCAAAAATTTAATGATATAATGTCAATGTTTATTACAAATAAACTTTCAGCAAACAATGTGTAAAAAGGATGTATTCCTAATTGGGGAGAGAATGAGATTAAAGCAAATTATATAATTTTGTTGTGAAAAAGAAAATTAAAGAAAAAAAATCAATTGAAAAGGAAATATAAATTTATATACACAAATAAATAAAAGAATCAGCATGAAGGGAGAAAACAACAATGAAGAGATGTGTATATAGGTTACAAACAGTATTAAATCGAAATTTGGATTTTAAGTGTACAACAGAATTACAAATACTGCAATTACATCAAAATGAAATATAATTTCATTGATGAAAAAAAAGTAATTAGTTGGTAAATACATGTTTTAAAACAATATAAAAATTTGATATTTTTGATGTAGAAATTGTTAGAGTGGCACAACAAATGTATATAATGAAATCATTGTGATTTTCTTAGATCTTGTAATGGTAATTCTGTAAATTTTCAAAGAATTTAATAAGGTAAAGTGCAATAAATATTTTAAAATCCGGAATAATAAATAAGCAATTGACACAAGTGGACTTAAATACAATGAATAACAAAATAACAATGATAGAGCTGGAGGATATTATAAAAATATAAAGCGAGATGTAATGCCTGAACCAGATGGGTTAAATAATTATTTTTTTATAAATTATTAAATTTAAATCTTTTTTTTTAGATTATATTAACACTGTTTGAATTAGAAAATAAAGAACAATATATTTTCAGTAACAATAAAGCATTTATAAAAATGATAGATAAAGGTAAGGTTATAAATAATGCAATAACTGATATAGGGTCTGTTACAGTAGGCCAATAGCCTTATAAATACAGATGTGAAATAATTATAAAAATCTTATTAAAAAAAAAAATCAATATTAAAATGTTATCAAAGTTTTGGTAATTTTGTAGTTAATGTCACCTTCAGGATATTTCTAATGAAAAACAAGACTATAATACTTAAACATATTCACAGACTATGTTAGAACTTGAGAATTTGCATACAATCCCCATGGTTTATAAAAAATTATTATTTGTTCTCTGGTTTGCTGTGTGGAAGATAAGATGCATCCTTATTTTTTATAATAATAAGATATGTAACATGGAAGAATTTATGCAGTATCAGGTGCACAAAATGTATACTAGTGATTTGTTTTGTTTAATAGGTTATGGAAAAAGAGATAATTTTTTTTAATGTGTAGTTTTTTTCTTTGCATATATTTTTCATAATTCTCTCTAGAAAACCATACTGGAGTCCTTTATTTTGATTTTTTTTTTTTATTATTTATTTGGACATGATTAAACCAGGCTAAAATAATTTTTGTTTCCTTTTCTTTTTTTTTTTTTTTTTTGCTAATAACTATTTGTTTTTTTCTTCTTTTAATGATTGTTATCAATAAGTATTTGATAAAATTGGAATGTAAATAATTATTAGTTCTATATTTCCTTGTTTTTTTTATTTGTTTTTGTGAAAAAAAAAAGTCACTAATATAGTTGAGGAAATTTTGCGACAAGGGGTTTTTGGAACTAAAATTAAGACAATTAATAAAGTGTGTTAGGATGCAAAAACTATATATTTTAATTAGCAAGAACAAAGAGTAAAATATGCATTACTGCATTGAAATACAACTAATAACAGAACGAGGAATGTTCTAGAATCTGGCTGATGTGTCATGCAAGTGATAATTATGGCATCATATGAAATATTCTGCTGTATATCAGAGATATAACAGTTATCCCCTTAAGAAGTGTTGAAGCAGTCGAGGGACTTCCTGGTTCTAGTCGGATAACAAGGTTGTTTTTCTGGGGTGTCAGTTTGTCTGTACTGTGTTTGGCTCAGAGAGGTTTCATGTGTTTGTAGATTGATTATACGAGGGAAATCTGGTCGGATACATGTATTTCCAAGGTTTTGTCTAAGAGGCGCTGAGGGGAAAGGGTCTATAATACTTGTAGAGTCTTCTTTCATGGGTTCTAGGATGTGAGGTAGGAAGGTCTGATCTTATTGATATGTCTTTTAAATTGTCTACCATCATCTTTCAATTGTATTGTGGAAATTACTGGTGACAGAATTTTAATAATTTTCACCTTTATCCACTTGGTTTTGTATAGTTTACTTTAGTTTTTGGTTAGGATGTTTTGTCCTTCCGCAAACTTATTCTTGAATGACCTCTGGGAATGATTGGTAGTGAATTTATTTTCTGAAGTCTGCTTCATAGTTTTCTGCCAATGAAGAGTTCAGCTGGGGAAAGCTTAAGGTTACAGTGGGGTGTAGATCTGTAGGTAAATAGAAATTTGTTTATTTCAACTTTTATAATCCTTTCATTGAGGTCCTTCCCAATAAGAACATTTTTAGTGATTTCTACAAATCTCTCAGCTTGCCCATTACTACTGGGGTGAAGGGGGAGCAGATTTTGTATGATTTATGCCTCAATTTTCACGGAATAGTTTGAAGCTTTTCGAAGTGAAGGGTGTACCGTTGTCGCTAACTATTTGCTCAGGGTAGCCATATCTATAAAAATATTTTTCCAAGGGTAACATGATTTTTTTCTGAGTTGGCCCTTTCCAGGATTTTGATTTCTGACAATTACAAAAAAACTGTCCATGGTGACTAGATAGAGTGTGTTTAGATATGGTCCCATAATGTCAGTGTGAATCCTTGTCCAAGGTCTTTTGGGAAGGGTACATGGGTGTACACTGTACAATGACTTTAGTGGGGTCTTTTTGGTTTAGTTGGCAATCTCAACAAGTTTTAGCTATTTATTTGATGATTGTCTTTGTCTATATTGAACCACAAACAAGTCGACCTGGATAAATGTTTTATCTTAAATGTCCCATTATGGCCTCTATGAAGTTCCTTTAGGACTGCTTCTTTGAGTGAAGAAGGTATGACTACTCTTAGTCCTCATGATAGGCATCCATCTTCTATAGATAGTTGATATTTTTTTGTTGTTAAAAGTTTTTATATAAGATGTCTTTATTTGTTTTTTTGGGTCAACCATGTACTAAATGGTTCATGATTTTACTTAGCGGTTGGTCCTGTTGCATAGCTAAATCAATATCGTCTTTTGTAAAAGGGAATTCATCTTCTGTTTCCATACAATAGACATTTTAATTTTCTCTTCTTTGCTTTGATAGAAATTTGTAAAAGGAAGTCTAGACAGTGTGTCACTATTTGCATTTTCTTTAGAGGATTTATAAACAATGTAGTAGTTATAATTTGACAAAATAATTCCCGAACATTGAAGTCTGCGTGCGGCGAGAATTGGGATTACTTTTTCAGGGTTAAAAATGTAAGTTAAGGGTTTGTGGTAAGTGACCAGAGTGAAAGTTCTACCATAGATATATTTATGGAATTTTTTGATTCCAAAAATTATTGCTAGGGCTTTGCGATCTAACTGTGAATATTTTTAGGCTTCATAAAGCAAACATAATTAGTTTTTCACTTTTATCACTTAATTGATGTGATAATATATCTCCTAGGTCATAAGGTGATGCGTCTGTGGCCAGAACTATTTCAAGATTAGGGTCATAATGGGTTAATAATTTTTCTGAAGTAATTTCTTCTTTTATTAACTGAAATTGTTTATTGCATTGTTCATTTCAGTCCCATTTGTTTCCTTTGCAAAGTAATTGGTTAAGTTCAGAAATTTTATTTGATAAATTTGGGATAAATTTGCGATAATAATTAGCTCAATAATTCAAGAAATAATCTTAGTTGGTCAATGCTTAATGTAGAGGGTGGTGCATCAAATCTGGCTTTAATTTTATTATTATTTACACTTATTCATTTTTACTAATAATATGGCCTAAATATTCTACACTTGGTTTACAAAATTCACATTTTTCTCTATTTAAATGTATTCCATTATTTTCCATAATATTTAAAACTTCTTTAAGCATTTAAATGAGAGTGTAAGTCTATGCTGCTTATAATAATGTTGTCTAAGTAGCATACGACTTTTACTTTTATATTTACTCTTTTTAAAATTGTATCAATCACACTTTGAAAAATTGCAGAGGCTAGAGAAATGCCAAAGGGTAATCTATTCATGCTGAATAAACCTAAGTGAGTATTTAAGGTTAAAAGTTCACTTGATTTAACTTCCATGCAAATTTGATGATACACTTGGGACATGTCTAGTTTGGAAAAAAATTCCCCTCCATTTAATTTTCTTAAAACATCATTGATGACTGATAGCGGGTAATGATCGACTTCTAAGTTTTTATTTAAACCAATCCTATAGTCTCCACAAATTTGGAGGGTTCCAATTTTTTTAAAGAATTGGGTCTATGGGGGCAACCCACTTGGAGAATTTGATAGGAGTTATGATGCCTTGTCTTTCAAGTTTATTAAGCTCTTTTTTGACTGCAGAGATAATAATAGCATAGGGAACATTTCTATGTTTACAGAATTTTGTGATAGCATTTATTTTAAGAAACAAGCTAGCTTCAATACCTTTATCTCTTTAGAAAATATTTTGTCAAAATTTATAAGTAATTTATTTAATTCATCATTGACGTCAAATGAGAAGATTTCTTTTCCTAAGTTTGTTTAGAGGCCAAGTGCGCTAAATAATAGCTCTTTTCAACAAGGGGGTATTTCCAACATTAGTAACAAAAATTTCTAGGTCATCCGCTGTATTATTTTTTAATTTTGCGTTAATCTTTTTAACTCCAATGGGTTTGATAAAATGATCAAAAGCCCTAAGAATTACCTTAGTCGAATCTAGTTGTTCGCCAGGCCATAATGTTTTAAATAAATGCATTGGTACTAGACAATCACAGCTCACATGTTCAATTGAAAGTTTATTTCTTACCGTTTACGATAATGGATAACTTAATTGGACTTGAGTCAGCGATTGCATTTACCACTTTGTAAGTGTTAATGATAAAGTCCTATTCGACAGCATTTTCAAACAAATTATTGTCTTTGCTTACGATAGATTGGCACTCATTATCATTTGCTTGCCTTTTAAAAATTTACAAATCGGTTTAATATGTACTATTTTATTACAATAGTGGCAAGTAGCATATTAAAATTTGTATGGTTTTTCTGAATGATTTCCACCGCAATGTTCACATTTGTGCTGGAGCACGTGACTTTTAGAATACCATTCCGCTTTGGAAGATACATTTTTTTTAATGAAAATTAAATATTTTTTATCACCTCTGTTTTCCAATTGATTTAAAATTTTATAACTCAATTCAGCGGCGTAGGCTGGAGTGACAATTTCTTCAAAACAGATATCATTTATTTCTAAGACAAGTCGTTTTTTAATGGACAAGTCTTTTAATCCATATATGAATTGCTCTACGAGGGTGAAATTTAATTTTTCTGCTAACTTGCAGTTCACCAAGATTTTCAACTCGGCAGCAAAATTTGAAATAGATTAAAATCTTTCAGCTTATTTTCTTTTAATCTGAAGCGCTCAATTCTAGAGAGACCCACAGGTGTATAATGTTTCCCTAAAATCATAAATATTTCTTCTATACTTTTGTCTTTAGATCTTCAGGCGCAATCAAATCACAAATTAAATTATACATTTTACTTCCTATAATAGTTAAGACAGTATCTATTCTTAGCTTATCCTCCATTTTGCTTGCTTCCATGAAATGTAGAATTTGCTGAGCATATCTATGCCAAGTAATTTTGTTCGGGTCAAAATTTTCAATTTTAGACTCCTTCTTTTACAACAAGAAAAGGTAAACTACTCAACTATTTGAAAAACTTGTCACCAATTTTCTGTAATGTAGGCTTTTTGATAGAAATGAATGAGATACGCTATCCTAATTTAGGATACAAAAACTAGCAAGAACAGAAAGGAAAAATATGCAACTAATTACAGAACAGGGAATGTTCTAGAATCTGGCTCATGCATCATACAGGTGATATGGCATCACGTAAAATATTCTGCTTATTAGAGATATAACATTTTTTAAGGTATTGTTTTTTTTCTTTGCATTTATTTTTCATGTTTCCCTCTAAAAAACCATCTCAGACAAAGGATAGGAATTGTCTTAATTTTATCTTTAAATAACTTTTTTTTTTATGCATTTTAAATTATTTGGATTTTTTTTTTTTTTTTGATTCATTTGGACATGATTGAACCAGGTTAAAACAATTTGTGTTTCTTTTTCTTTTTTTTTTTTGTTAATAATCTATTTGTTTCTTTCTTCAAAAAGATTGTTATCAAGAAGTATGGTACTTGATAAAATTTGAATGTAAATAATTATTAGTTCTATAATTCTTCTTTTTTTTTTTGGTTAAAAAAAAGAATCTCTAATATAGTTGAAGAAATTTTATGGAACTAAAATTAAGACAATTAATAAAGTGTTACCATGTTATCACCTTGCATTAGTAAGAAAAAAAGGAATAATATTTATTTATTAAGATTACATATGATGGGCCATTTAATCTTGTTAATATTGAGTATCTAGATTTTGTAGTTAAAAAAAATATCTAGGAAATAATCAAATGACAAATTTAATTATGGATTTAATCAAATTTACATCATTATCTTTTATAAATAATAATGTCATTATGCTAATTTTCAGCATTGTAAGAATTCAATTTTGCAGATTCACCACTTTTATCTACATTACAGTGTATACATTATATTTAATGGAATGGTGTTTTAAAATAAATTGTAAAATTTCAGATATTTGGCTAGTTAATTTAAAAATAATATCCTACTTCAACTACTTGGATGATTTTTCAGTTATTGTAACCACAAAAAAAAAAAAAAAAAAAAAATAGGCATAGCTTAGAATCAATTTTTAGAGATGACAGGTTCAAATATAAAGGTCAAATGTAACAGATTTTTTTTTTTTATTGATTTTCAAAGATTTTTACTTAAAAAACTATCCATCAGAAAAAAAAATTAAAAATATTTATTTACAATTCAATTTTTAAGATAATTGCCTTCAGCTCCTCCCCCTTAAAACAACATTGTCCACTGTACACACCAGGGGAGATATTTTGTGACATCATTGTTTAGAGATGAATAGTGCTTGCTATATTTAACTATATAATTGTTGCTATATTTGACAGTTTAAGGCTGGAAATCCTATGGACTAATTATTTAATTACTTGTAAAAAATCATAATCAAATTCATCTTTTGTGCTATTATGATCCAATTTGTTTTTTTTTTTAAATGAAAATGACCTTTAATACAAGTTGAACATACCTCTATTTACATGTTAAATCATTACAAAGGAAACAGCTGTAGAGACTATTTTGTCATCAAATTAATCTCAGACCCCCAAAAAATGTGGAATCTTCAATTTGTAATCTCAGACTGAGGATAGCAATAGTCTTAATTTTATCTTTAAATAACTTTTTTTTTATGCACTTTTAAAAAAAAAATTCCAGTGGAATTTTTTTTTATAGTAATTATCTTTGAAAAGCAATAATAAAAAATAAATAAAAAAATCTGTTACATTTGACCTTTAACACAATTCATAGTGCTCTTTCTTTCCACTAGGGGCTTGGCAGTTCCTCTTTATAGCCATATTGTACACATACATTTCTTATGACATTTGTATTTACTCACCTCTTTTATTCAATAGAGAGTTAATAATGAAGACCCAACTAGGATTAAACAATATTAACTTCACTTGAGACAATCCAATTTTGAAGCTCAAACTTTAGGCATAAATCAAACTGTACCTAAAGTCTAAAGTACTTTGCCATGTCAATTTTTCAATCAATTAACCTTATTGGCTGGTAATCGATTCAGAAGTTGTTGAAAAGTAGATTTTACATTTTTACCTTGTTTTTCATTATAAAAAAAAAGTAAAACCATTAATTCTTTCTTTAACAAAAATTATTAGATTCCGATATAAACTTTATTAGTTTATTTTCCCATTTCAATACATAGTCAAAAATCTTGTAATTGTTTTTTTTTTATTTCTTTACCTGAGAATCTTTTTGCCTTTGAGCTATGCAATGAGTTTCTGATGATGCAGTCTTATTACAGCAACAGGTAGCTATGACAACGCTCAGTGTGAATTGCTTGAATGAGTTTGACTCTGAAATGACGTCATCAACATTCACCCGAGCTGCTTGCATGTCTTTAGAAGCATTGTTTTAAATGTCTTTAGATATTGAAATCATATTTTTTTTTTTTTTTGCCCATCCAATCTTTTGCACTTGTCAATCAAAGCACAGTTTCTATTTGATTGCCTTCTTTTATAAACACTGTCAAATCAATTTATTAGAGGAAAACGAGAGCTATTCTAAAAAGACAGTGCATTGAAAAAATTACTGTAAATAATATTTTTTATTAACAAAAAAAAAAAAAATTTTGTAATTGTCAATAATTTGAATCATTTTTTTTAAAAAGGTAGTATATTGTTTTTAACATGTTTTCTTACATCATCTTTTTAAAAAATGGATACTTTTTAAAAAAAAAAAAATATTCATTATTTAAACCATATGTTCCCAACCCTATGCCTGCAGGCACCATTGCACCCATTTACTGATTTGGGTGTTCCCGCCGCTGTTCGACCACAAAACGAAAGCTTGTCTGCGTTAACTTGGCAGCGCCCGGATCCCATTAATTTAGATTGTGAGCGGTTAGGCAACAATTCTAGGCAGGTGTTTTCTTGTAAATCAACCTCTTTAATTCCACATTTTGTGCAAAGTTAACGTGGACGAACTTGAGTGCTATGCCGAATTGAGTCGTAGTGGGGATAGTTAGACAATTGTCTAAATACAGGCGATACAAATCCAGACTCTAACATGTTTTTGACAACTTCACATATATTTTCTTCATTACGGAAAATATAGATGGTTCCCGCCACCCTACTGGTATTTTAGAATGTGCTCTAGGATACAAAAAGGTTGGGAACATCTGATTTAAACATTACGATTATTTGATATATTTGCAAAATCACACTAACGTCTGGATCTCAGAATCAGCATTTTCCTTAGCATATAATTTTTACGATCTCTAACCTTAACCGTACACACTGCCTATAACTTCAACATGAAGAAAAAAAATACAGTGTGGGGGAGGGGGGGGGGTGAAAATTTTATATTTTGATTGTAAATATTTTGATAAGCTTTTTTTTTTGGTTTTAAGGACGTTTTGTAATATTTTAATAGACTTTTTTTTATTATTATTGTATGGATGTTTTAATCGATACTTCACACTAGTAATATTATTAAATATAGCCAACTTTATATTAAATACCTACATTTTTGGTTGATCTATTTTTTCCAGGGGGAGGCGACTGATCCCTTTGCCCCCTCTGCGGACACCCTTGCATGAATATAATAGCAAATTAACCTTAACCGCACAATGAACACAACACCAACATAAATATTAAAACATATTAAGAAAGTGGTAATAAATAAAATAACACACTATACACCAGATAGAATGCAAGTCGACCTATGAATGTCTGTTTTAGTGTTGTTGGAGATACTCAGTCTGAGATATAGACGCTTTCCAAATTACTTTGGGGATCATCTTTAAATTACATCACCCAATTTTTTCCTATTTTGTAGCCCCCCCCCCCTCTCATCACAACTAGTTACAAAATGTACTAGCCCCTATATGAAATAACATCATAATTTGTTGACCCCCTTCCTTCATCCACACACACACAAAAAAAATGAAGCCATGTAATGAATTAAACTATTATTTCATTAAAACCGCTAAATATGATGCAAACGATAAACTTTATATGAAATATATTTTAATTTTTTAAATATATTTTTCTAAAATAAAGTAAAACAAATATTCTTAATGCGTTTTTAATTTATTAGATGTACTGGAAGTGTCCGTTCTTGAAAAGCACATGTACGTGAACTGTGGTATGGTGTCACAGTAAATTTGTCCATGCTCATCAGGGTACATAAACATTTGTTTCTTTTTTTTTAACTATGTAACATCACTTTTACACTCCCTTACCCCACCCAGCATCAATTATTTAAGAAGCTTAGGCCGCTGTTAATCTACCATTTTTCCATGAACGTGTCCTCCTCAAGCTTGAAATTAACATTGTTTCAATGTTGAAGACTTACACAAATGGGATTTCAACATGCTGTCAATGACGGAAGTCCCACTAGTTCAAGTCTGGCCAGGCTCAGCATCCTGCTAGTTGCTGCTGTAAGCAGATCAATGTGGCACGGCCCGAGTTTATCACAAAATCACATTGCTTTAAATGTTTTTTTTTAAATGAAGCATTCAGCCCAAGCAGATTTTATATCTGCCGATCCATTAAGAAAGTTATTGTTTATGAAAAACACAGTATAACAATCAGAAAATACACTTTATTTCATTTGAATTGTTTTTATGAAACTCATTCTATAGTTTAAAGTTTGTGATTTTAATAAGTTTTAAAACAGCATATTGTTTTAATCAATACAAGAACAATTTTTTAAAACAGGTAATCAGTAAGTCATTTTTT
>PXIH01S0002244.1:6002-16576 GCA_003024985.2 Euperipatoides rowelli | reverse complement strand
AGGACTGGGCTAACATCAGGCAATTATCTGTATTAAAAAAAAAATCTCAAGATAGAAATCTTTGGTGATCCATGAGTGTGAACCTCCTCCTCAGAGAATGTCTGGATGACCTTAAGGACTGGGCTAACATCAGGCAATTCTTTGTATTAAAAAGAAGAGGAAAACCAAGAAGAGAATGGCTTGATGACCTTAAGGACTGGGCTAACATCAGGCAATTCTTTGTATTAAAAAGAAGAGATCAAGATAGAAATTTTTGGTGATCCATGAACGCGAACCTCCATCTCGGAGAGCACACCCAATGATGATGTTGAAATAATGTTAGAACAATGTTAATAAGAACTAACAATTAATAAAATGAATAGCAATAATAGTAATAATAATGATGAAACTAATAATAATCTTTATATAATTGACTAAAGGTTTCCGAACCTTTTTAAAACTGCACATGTGCGAGTTGTGTTGTAAATAAAAAAAAAGTATATTGATGCATGACGTCTTTGCACGTTAAAGTCACTTTACTCTTAGAAATATTTTTCTTATTAAACAATAAGATGTGGTAATGTGTGTTGAAATAATGATAATATTAAAGAAATTTTATTTGGGTTTGGAATTTTAATTTGCTTGTTAATATATCGAAACAGTAAGGGATTTATATTTTAAATCATATTTGAAAATAGCTTTTTTGTGGGTAAAAAAATAAATCGGCTTTGGAGGTAGGGTGGATTGATTAGGTGTTTGTAAAAGAATAAATGGTCGAGATATGCAGGGAAGGGTTAATGGGGGGCTAAGAGGGGGAGAGGGTAAGTAGGAGGAGGGGAGTTTATGGGATGGGTTAGGAGAGGAGGTAGGAGGGTGGATAACTAGAGCACTTTGTATTTCAATTTGCAATGGGGTTTTCAATTAATAATAATAATAATAATTACTCTTATAGGCCTACTGTTAATATTGAACATTCCAAGAAAAAATCTTAATTGTATCTCATGTGATATTAATGAATTGTTTGGTATTAATAAATGAAACATGTGCCATCATTGAGAGGAAGAAAATAACAGAAAAATCATAAGTGCCATCATTTGGTGAAGGAAATAACAAATGCAAGTGAGAATAAAGACACAATGTACATTGTTTTGTGAAAATAATGGTGAATCAAATGTAATTGAATGAAACAAGCAAAGATAAAGTTGAAATTACAATAAAAGAAGAATGATCACAGGATAAGACATGAGGTAACCAGGGATTAGATCGTTAGAATAATATGGAAGTAAATAAGCATCACAACAGCACCATTTAGCATTATAAAGTTTAGAATTTATAAATGAAATATTCAAACTTGAAGGTTAAATACAGTAGCTGCCTACCATAATACCATTTGTTTTTTTAAATTGTATTTTGAATATTTTATTAAAAGAATTTCATCCTTTTAAACTGAACTGTATTTTGTAGTGTTAGAATATTTACAATTTTATACAAAAAGAGGGTGTTGCAATCGATGTTTATTATAGTAATTCTGTTGTCTAATTTTCAAGTTGATGATATCTTTCTAAACCAAATCCGAATATATTTTAATTTGCTTTCCACTTAAAGAAAATTATTCTCAAGATAATAAATCTTAAAATTTCATCACTTTTTGTGGTCGATGTCATCCTTTTCTGTATCCAATATCAATTTCTATGGCCGATGTTATCCCTTTCTGTGGCTGATTTCATCCCTTTATGTGGCCGATGTTACCCCATTCTGTGGCCAATGTTATCCTTTTCTGTTGACGATATCCCTTTCTGTGGCCAATGCCATTCCTTTCTGTGACCAATATCATTGCTGTGGCCAATGTTATCCCTTTCTGTGGACGATGTCATCTCTTTCTGTGGCCGATGATATCCTTTACAATGGCTAATGTCATCTCTTTAGGTAGCTGCTGTCATCCCTTTCTGTGGCCGATGATATACATTTCTTTGGCCAATGATATCTATTTCTGTGGCCGATGATAACTCTTTCTGCGGCCAATATCATTTTCTGTGGCCGAGATCATTTTTTTTGGCCAATGTCGTCACTTTCTATGGCTGATGTCATCACTTTGTGTGGCCATTGTCATCATTCTATGTGGCTGATATCATTTTCTGTGGCTATAATTTTATGTGGATACCATATTATTAACTTTAGAAGAATATTCTGGATACCCGAGACAGCTAAACAGTTCACCTCACATGCCTTTAAAACATATTGTAAAAATAGAGGTATTCAACATACCAAATCTGTCCCTTATCCCGCCCTCTAATGGGCAGGCTGAAGATTTTGTTGATGTACTAAAAACCTTCCTGTAAAAAACTAATGTGGAAACCCAAGGAACTTCATTACAATTGCATAAAAATGAATTATTATTAAAATCTGCTATCCCCCCACCAACAGTTCACTTAAACTCTTACCTGCAGAGATTTTATAGGGAGAGGTTTGTGTACTAGACTGCAAAGATGAAACCCTCTACTTATATATGTCCCTACTGCTTTAGAAGAAAATTTGAAGTAGGTCAGTTTGTACTCCCAGAAATATTTTCCTTATGGAAGGGTGTAAACCATTGTCTTGAAATTACTATCCAAGCCATATTAGACCCCGCCACATTTATCATCTCTTTCGACAATAGCAAGGAGGTGAACGCTATTAAAACCAACTATGCCCTTCATTTCTACTCAGGCATACATGAACAAAAACAACTACTGAAAATATTATTGGAACCATTTTTATGTGGAAAACACTAGTACAGGACCACTTTATCCCCCCCCCCCTCAGTATCTCCTCTCCCAGTCATCTTAGATCAATCAGAGGATGTAGTACAACCATCACCACCCCTCAGATATTCAACTAAAAGTATTAAACCCTCCAGATAGATTTAGATACTGACTCTCATAGAGGGAGAGTCAACTGTAGTATATTAGCCTATATCTAGTAAACACCACAAAATTATTATGTGCATGACACTTTAAATACAGCCTTTGATTTGCAACAAGTTGTTCTTTTTTATTTTATGACCTGAGCCGATTGGTTCAGTATATCAGTTTGATTAAGATAGTTTTAGTTATAATAAACCATGTTTAATATAAACATAACATAGATAAAACTGAATATTTAAAACTGATATATTAAATTTTTCATCTAATGAAAAAAAATGAAATAAATCAAAATACTTTGGTTTAAAATGTTAGGCTGTCTCCATCACAACTAGTAAATGGTCTTAATAATAAAAAAGGAAAATTATGGGGAGAAATAAGCCTAACATCATTCAAATGAGTAGAAAGGGAAGTAACTACAGAACCACTACAACTAAGATATATGGATCTGTGCGGGGCTATGCCTTTGTCTATGGGTGGGGTCAAAAATGAAGCTCTTAAAAAGTTTGAGTTTAAAATAGGCATGAAAATGAAAAGGGTAAAATGGTCTGATAATGGTTAAAATTTGTAAACAAAGAGTTTGAAATGTATTTAAACAACAAAGGGATATATGAGAGAATAGACCATATATATGCGCCTGCAAGCAATGGCATATCAGAGAGGGCAAATCGGACTCTTCTTGAAAAAGAAAAAACATTACTGATGTAGTTTCAACTCCAATTGAAATTCTGGGCTGAAGCAGTGGAAACTGCTACTTATCAGAAAAATTGTACTACACCAAGCTATGGGGATGTAAGATTCCTAAACTATGTCATAGAAATGTTTTTTAGATGTATAGCTTATTATTATATCCCAACTAATTTAAGGCATATGCTAAATTAGAAAGTAATAGAAAGAAATGAATTTTTGTGGTCTATTTTTTTTAAAAAAGGAAGACATAGAATTATTGACTTAAGTAATGGAAAAAATACATGAAGTAGAATATTAAAATTTAATGAAGAAAAAAAGGGTGCATGATTATTAGAGAAAATGACCACTCAATAGATTAAAATATATGCATGACATGGAGGTGAAATATCTAATTTACAAGGAACTGGAGATATGATTGAAAGATGTACCAATAAATAACTAACAAAAAAAAAAACAGGATACAAATAAAGTGATCATAAACATACATGAATTAGATCTTAGATGGAATGAATAAAGATTGCTGGCAGAAGGTGTCTGAAAATCAGAAAGACTAGCTATCAAAAATCAAGCAAATGTAACAGTAGAAGGTGTAAAAGAGATACCAAAAAGATTTGAAGACTGCAAAGGATCTATAAACCAGCTAGAATGAGAAAAGGAAATGGACGTGGAGAAACAATCACTAGATTTGCATAAGGTCTGGGAACTAGTACCACAAAAAGGAATCAAAGGCATTACGGGTAAATGGATGTACAGCATAAAGGAATATTCAGATGGAACTATTAATACAAGAAAAGCAGGTCTAGTGACTATGGGATATAATTAGCAAAGTGAGTTGGACTATGAAGAACAATTTTCTCCAGTAGTTAAACTTGAATCTTTTAGAATAATAATGACAATTGCTTCACACTTAAATCTAAAATTTAGACAGTATGCTGTTAAAATAGCATATCTTAATGGAGAGTTGAAGGAAACATTTAAGGAAAAACCAAAGGGACAAATACATCCAGGAAATGAAAATAAAGTATGTATATTATTAAAAAGTATTTATGGATTGGTCCATCAGGGAGAAATTGGAATGTAAAATTATATTTAATTCTGATAGGATGTGGACTAAAATGTCTTAAATGTGATCCTTGCATTTATGCAACAAGAAAATGAAGACCTGTACTAGAAGTTTATGTGGATGAGATTAATATGGTGGGAAATAAACTTGAAGGTATTGAAAGAATATGTCAAGTAATAAGAGAAGACTTTGAGTTGATAGAAATGAATGGAGTATGTTCATAGAATTGTGATTAACCAAACATCAGAAGGAATTGAACTATCAATTGTATTAATATAGCTAAACAATATTAATAAAATTTAGAAAAACTTTGGGTTAAAAGAATGCAATCCAATTATCTCACCTGCTGACCCAAGAGAGGATATAGATAATCATGTGGATTCACTACTATTGAAAATATTATATATCAGGGAATAATAGGTTCTTTTATATATTTGTCTTAAGGCATGAGACCAGATATTTCATATAGTGTTAGTAAATTGTCAAAGTACAACATAACTCCAAAGCAGATGCATACGAAAGCAGAAGAGTGTATATCAATATCTACAAGGAACAAATTATAATATTCTCACAAAAAGGGAAAAGTTGAAGTAATTATAGATTCCAGTTGGTCATCTAGTTCAGAGGCTAAATCATTCAGAGGATACACAGTAGAATTGGGAGATGCATTAGTCTGATGGAGATGCAAGAAGCAAAATCTGGTAGTGATATGATCTACATGTGAAGCTGAAATGAGGGCTATTTGCGGAAGAGTGAAGAAAATAAAGTGGATAACAGGAATATTATCAGAGTTAGGAATATTGGAATATTTAGAGATATATCAAAGTGCTACATAGCTGCAATAGATTGGTTCAAAAGTTTAACATCAATGGAAAGAACCAAACATATCAATAGGAAATATTTAATATATAAAGCAGAAAGTTTGTTTGTTACAAGTTTGTTTGTTTGTTTGTGATCATTTTGAATAAACAATTTAGCATACTTCCAAAATAGCACAAACTTGAAATTTGGAATGTGGGTAGGTTTCATTGTGTCAACAATGAAAATCGAGTTTTGGATTTTTTTTGGGGTGTGGGGGGGGGGGGTAAATGACCCAGAACTGTTTAGCATACTTCCCAACATAGCACAAACTTGAAATTTGCCATGTAGGTAGGTTTCATAGTGTAGACGATGAAAATAGACTTTAGCATTTTTTTTGTGGGGGAGGGGGGTAAATGATCCAGAATTGTTTAGCATACTTCCCAACATAGCACAAACTTGAAATTTGGCATGTAGGTAGGTTCCATAGTGTAGACAATGAAAATAGACTTAAGGATTTTTTTGTGGTGGGGGGGGGGGGGGAAGGGGTAAATGATCCAGAATTGTTTAGCATATTTCTCAACATGGCACAGACTTGATATTTGGCATGGTTGTAGGTTCCATAGTGTAGACAATGAAAATAGACTTAAGGATTTTTTTTTGTGGTGGGGGGGGGGGGGAAGGGGTAAATGATCCAGAATTGTTTAGCATATTTCTCAACATGGCACAGACTTGATATTTGGCATGGTTGTAGGTTCCATAGTTTAGACACTATAAATAAAGTTTTGGATTTTTGTTTGTGGAGGGGGGGATAACTGAGAAATGGACACTCGGGAAATGCCAGGTAAGAGGGCTAGTTACTTTATAAAAGAGGAATTGTTAAAGGGACACAGTAAATTAGAATTTGTAAGATCTAAGGAGATGAAGGCTGATTTCTTGACAAAGTTACCAATGGAACTCAGCTTACTGTCAGTATCCAGAGGTAATGAATAGGAAACAAAGATTTGGATATCAGTGCACATGTAATGGATAGGGAGGAGGGAGTGATATGAAATAATGGGTAAATGCAATGTTGTGATTAAGACAAGTTTGTGTAATGAGATAGAGAGTGGGCTTGAACGAAGATAGTCTTCATCACTACTTGTTTGAAAGGGATGAAACGCTAGTAATAAAATGTTAATCTATATCTAAAGATATGTGCAATTTATCAATTGCAGGAATTGATCCCACAGCACATGAGCAAAATAAAGAGAAGGAGAATATAAGAGTAGCTCTACTAAATAATACCTACCAAAAGTTAATAAAGATGGGTCTCATTGCTCTGAGCGAATTAAGATAAAGAGAGAAGGTAACAAGTCCACTTAAGATTTAGAACACTGGTACCTGCATAATCAATCTGTTTTCCACAGTTATCCATCATTGGACTTTGAAAAGAGTATGCTTATGATTTGGGTTAGGCTGATAGCCAATACTTATTACCTAGGCACACTACATATTTTCATAATCTAAAATGTTGCATGAGAATAAGAAAGATCAATAAATGATAGAGACAAAGATCTGTGCCTGGAGAAATTTTTGTTCCCTAGTAAATTGTGAAATTAATGATTTAATAGGTTTATCAAGGTTGAAATGGTGTCACTCCTTACAAGGTACCAATTCAGACACTAACCCTTTGTTAGGTACACTCATTCCATCAAATTATATCAGTCAAAATTCAATGATTCCTTGTTAATTATTATTATACCCAATTCATTGTAGACATGAAATGGCAAATGGTACGTATCATTTTTATAAGTGACCATCCATTCAGATTAAACCCTGGTCCATTTATTATTTCAGTTATCTCCCTATAACACTGCAAATTGCAAAAATGCTAATCAATATTACCTTCATCAAACTCCTATTATCCATCAGAAATTCGAACAGCTGCTGCATCAATTCAGAATCCTGAAACACAAATTTAAATATTTGCTCCAATTTCTTCCTAACAAAAGAAAATTGAACACATTTAAAGTTTCTTTTTTTTTAATGGGAAGGGGGGGGGGGTGAGGGTTACAAACCACTCATTAATTCGTAATTTTTCAGTAGTTTTTAACAGCAGGTTATGGATTTAGTCCTGCTAAACCATTACATGTAGTGCTGATGAGACCTGAGAGGTTGAAACCGGTACAGCACTTATATAAAAAAGGTAAATATCGGTGGTTACAGAGTGTGGCCATCTGGTATTTTATATATACATTAATACATGCATATAGGTGTAGTAATATACTGTTATATTAACTATACAACTTTATATTAATATTTCTGTAAGTATGAAAATCTTCAATTGGTCCCCCTTAATTGAGGCTTTAGGTTGTTTCCCAACATGCTGAATATAATTAAAGTTTAATATTTTAAAAATATATTCTGTATAGAATTAACTATATTTCCAACTTCAAGGAAAATATTTTATAAATATCTTATTAAATATCTGCAAAGAAGAAGAAAAAAACCCGATTTTCTTTAGAACTAAAGCTGATATAAAGATTCTATTAATGTGATATTCTATAGTTGCAGAAGTTTGCGTGACTAATAAGTTTTCAAGAAGAACAGGAAATCATAATCTACTGAGATACTTTACATTATTATAGAAGATCATATTTATGAAAATGCAGGTTCAGATAAAATGTAAAAAAAAATCAATGAATTGATTTTATTTCTATTTTCTTCTGTGTAAAGACAGTGATCGTCTTGCAATTTTCCAAAATAATTAAAGTCTTAATTTCTGCCCATGTATTAAATACTTTAATCTTTTATATTATAAAATATATATCAACACTGTATATCAATTTATTCTCATTTGCTATCAATTTGTCATGTCTAACTGACGTCACTTAAAACTGACACTCTAAAGTGGTTTATTGTTTCCATCATTTTGTACTGTTTTTTATACTAGAATGACAGCATATTATAACAATCAGTTATTAAAAGAAAAATATATCAATTTTAGTCTTAAGCAGAGCCCCCACATTTTTCAGGGCCCTGGGACTGGAAATTCAGACAGGGCCCTTTAATATTTTTGACATGGGGTCCCTGTTCTTGAAGATTTGATAAACTTTTTTTTTTTGTATGGATGTTTTGTTTACCTTTGATGGACCTGCGGGCCCCTTATGTGTGAAAATTTGATAAGCTTTTTTTTTGTATGGATGTTTTGTTTACCTTTGATGGAGCTGCGGGNTTTTTTTTTGTATGGATGTTTTGTTTACCTTTGATGGAGCTGCGGGTCCTCTTGTCTGTGAAAATTTGATAATCTTTTTTTTTCAATGTATGAACGTTCTGTTGATCATTATTGAGTTTACAGCCCCTGTTCAGTTTTATGGGGCCCCTTATCTAGGCTTACGGGGGCCCCTCTCTCATCACCTCTGGTCATAATGTAATTTCTTATGGAGTTTGTTCATACAAGGGCAACAGGCCCTGGTACTTCACCCCAACCACCAACCCACTTCTTTATGTGGGCCTGGTCTTAAGCTTCATCAAAGTTAAATTGTTTCTATTTTAAAAAATACATTAAATTTAGTACAGTATTTAAATATATTGATTATTCCAATTAACGGATAATATTTACAAGAAATAAAATCTTTTATTAGTTTCCATAATACAGTAAGCTCAATACTGTTAGTTCTTAATGCTGGGAAATATTTCAGCATTTAATATGATTCTTGGGTAAGAGGAAAGAGTGAAGGTTAATTGGAGAGAGAGGGGGGGGGGGGGGGGGGAAACAAAATTAATCCTGTCATATTTTCAGGGATTTTACTCTAATATATATAGAATAAGTATATACAGTATACACTTAAGGATGGTGACACACACAGCAGTGCGTCACGGTGCAGCATTTTTGCTGTTAAAAGGCATCTGTATAGTTTGGTGGCACACAGGCTGAGCGTTGCAGTGCAAAGGATTACAAGATGATTTTACAAGGCTAAATTGACACGTCTTTTTCAGATTCAATTTCATCCACCATGCTGGAATTTTAGCTCAAATNAATGACACTAATCCAACATATTATGATAAAACTGCATCCACCATGCTAGTATTTTAACTTGAATATTACTGATTATTTTAATAATAAAATTTTTAATTAGCCTAACAAAATATACAACTATTTTTTTTACTTACTTGTATTTGATAAACAAAATGACACTAATCCATGATAAAACTGTTTAGAGCATTCTAACTTCATATTTCCATTCAACTTTGATTTCTTTTTAATGGTACAATTTGTTTTAATGAAATAAGACGTCATCACTATATTTTTATTGGATGGCCATATTAAAATTAGAACTAGGTGAAAGTTTTGTTAGCTAATGATACTCTCTGCTCTATGCATCTAAGTTTTCAAGCTAATGAATAAATAGTTAGGATATTTTTTTTAAAAAAAAGTTTGATAATTAATCTACTATAATGTAAAACTAATGATGTATAACCTCTTGCGTTGATGATTTAGTTTCTTTCTTTAAAATAAATATTCCAAATATTTACTGTTTCTTTTGTCATTGTTTATCCCATATCAAAACAATTTGCAGGCCGGAAATAGTAAGGTATATTCGAGCAGCAACTAACATTGTGTTTAGCGCATCCCATTGAAGTCAATGTGTTTTAAAAAAAGGACGTTGATTTCAATGCAAATGCAGTGGAGCCACTGCTCGTCACTGAGACAATTTATAAAGCAAGCTCTAGAATTTTTTTCTACCGAAAAATTATAGAGCTAGTTTTAAAAATTGTCGCAGTGACGAGCAGTGGCTCCACTGCATTTGCATTGAAATCAACACTCCTTTTTTTAAACACATTGTCTTCAATGGGAACTCCCTGAAAATCAACGTGAACCACAGCAAAAGCAACACAATTTTCAGTGTAACGCATCCAATTGAAATCTATGTGTTTAAAATATGTTGGCGGTGTTGCAACATGACGTGCCATGATGTACTGCTGAGTGTGTCACTAGCCTAATGGACACAAAATCTTTTTTTTTATTTACATGTATTCTTACCAAAAAAAGGTTTTTTAAAAAAAAAAAACCATTCAACAGACAGATTATTTATTATTTTTTAATATTCCCATCTTGTTTTCTTAAAAAAATATTTTTTAAATTAACATTTTTAATGATT
>PXIH01S0002235.1:10528-27978 GCA_003024985.2 Euperipatoides rowelli | reverse complement strand
TATGTAATTTTCATTTTTTTTTTCAGAGCTGACCAATTGTGGCAAAATTCTGCACATATTTTTATTTGTGCTGAAGATAATCATTATAATTCTGTTATTATATTTGTTCATCTGTTCATTGGATGTCATCAGTTCTGCTTTTAACCTGATTGGAGGTAATTAGTTAGAAAATAATTTACTTTAACCTACCAAAATAGTAAGTTTGGCCCATATTGCATTCCAAAAACATGAAATTTTGCATTGATTCACATTTTACTTTCAAGTTATTGAGTAATTATTAAGTCTTGCTTATACAGAGATGATAAGATGTCAAATCCAGATTTCATTTTCAAAGTTCGGCTTGCAGGTACAAGTCGGTCTCTCTCAGGTATATTCACAGACTATAACAAAGTAGGTTAGAGTCTTTAGCTGACCTTTTATACTATCGCTATAGTGGGATTAAAATAAATGAGGATTAAAAATCAAAAGCAGAAGCCAAATATTTTATATGGCTTAAAGTATGGCAGATTTTTGTTATCATAGAATGTTGATGAACAGCTTCGTCAACAAAATATTGTTATTGATATTATCTATAGGCAGCCCCCACCCCTACATAGGGGGGTGGAGAGGGGCTTGCATGGGGTTGTAGTCCCATGGCCAGGGGAACCCCACACAGGAACAACTTTCATAAGTATTCAAAACTATTTAGTTTTGACTAGGGTCAATTTTTTTTTTTTGGGGGGGGGGGTCATAGGCCTGGACAAGGGACCCCATATACTTGAAAAGGTAATCAAGGGACCTGTAATCCATGCAACCAAAAAAAAGCTTATCAAATCCACAAGAAGCCAAATATTAATGAACAAGGGTCCCCATAACAAAAAGGTTATGTATAAGGGTTATGCTTTTATGAAAACAATGATTGTAGCTATAAATTAAATCTTTAAGACATCCAAATATTTTAAAATGGTATATCAATGGCTATTTCAACTTCATTAATTTATGCGTATTTTTGTAAAAAAAATGCTTGTTTAATTAATCAATTTGTTATTGTCGGTCCAAAAATGCATCAAAATTAGACTTTTATCCAATATGTATCAAAATATAAATCCAAACACTGACATCATGTCTATAATTTTGCCTGAAAAATCCTGTGTGGACTCCAGTAATAGTGGTGGGGTTGTCAGACAGGATGAACAGTTTTCTTTCTTCACAACCAATCAGAATGTAATCATTGATTCAAAGCCTGGTTTTATTATTTGCAGTCAGTGGTTTTTATAAAGGCAACTCAAAACATAAACCGTTAACAGTTTTTATTTGCATTAAAAAAAATGTTTAAGAAATATTATTAAAAGCTTTTGGAAATAATATTTAATTTGTTCTCATTATTGCGTAAAGTTAATAATCTAATGTATAAAAGCCTCCCGGAGGTTTTCCCCCCTTAAAATTGACTTCAACTGCAATCGCAAGAATTACCTTGAAATTTTATGGATTTTATATTGATGCAAAGAAAGTAACTTTTTTCTATGTTCTTTTTTCTTCTTCAAAACTTTAAGTAATAACACTTTTGTTGACTATTTTTCTAAACAATAACGTAATGAAGTCATGACTAGCATCTAGATCCCAGATATGCATTTTCCTCCAGCCCAAAAACCAGCGAGATTTTATCCTTTTGGCTATGTCAATTTAACGTCCGCATCTAGGTTTTATTTTTTGTAAATAATGTAGAAACTTGCAAATTTTTATGTTTCAGTTTAAATTTTCCAAATTGATTAATTACACAAATATTTTTAGGTGAAACTAATCATAAATCAATTAAAAAAAACATTGCTAAACCACTTTAAAGTATTTTTTGCAGTAAAATATCTCCACATTCTTGATTTTAATGTTCTATAACACTAACTTTAACATCAAATCTAGTTACTAAGTATTTAATATTTAATTTTTTAAATAATCTTGAAATGTCTATTTGTAAACTCTGTACCAGCATCTGTTTGTAATTTCTAGGGTTGTACATTTTACCGATATTACCGATTCGATAATCGGTATTGCATTTTTTTTTGGTTGTCGATAATGATAAAATAATCAAAGTGTACCGAATATATTATTTTATTTAAAACAAAATAATGAAAGAATCATTAATTATATTTAAATTAAACCAAATTAAAATATACATTGCAAATACAATTAAATATGCAATCACAAATATATTAATATATAGACTGGGGTGCATGAATATAATTTCTTTACTTTTTCTAATGTTAGCCTATAGCTTAATAATTCTGAAATGAGAATTTTTTAAATAGATCTTAAACATTTCCTTTACAATATATATGGCCAATATTTGGTATATATTTAGTCAAAAATGTCCTTTTTAGATAAATGTGATATGGACTGGGGTGCAGGAATAGAATTTCTTCGCTTAAGTTTAAAAACATAATAATTTAAAAACATATGAAAGAATTTTAATTAGGAAAAAAAGGTAACTAGCCTACTCCCAAAGATTCCATGCTTTTTTGATGTTCCCATTGCCGAATACTGGAAATATAGCCAGGTAAGTTGAGTACCAGGCAAATGTACAAAATGTGTTTTTAAATATTTTTCTTTTTTTTTTAAAAAAAATAAAATAGCATGATTTTAATAATTTAATAATAAGTAGCTCAGAACTACTTAAATGTCAAACATTAATATAACTTTAATGAAGTACAGAATATCCAGGTAATCGTGATTTTAATAATTTAATAATAAAACTTAGTTTATTTAAAGAGTCAAACTTTATTATGAAAATAAAAACAAATTTACAAGAATTTAAAATCTGAAAAGGGGGAAAAATATCTTAAATTTATCTTATCTTTATAAATTGTAAATAATATGATAAACTGATAATTATGATAATATTAATTACTTTTTACAAGTTGCTAACCTATTTTCCTACTGTTAATTTTATTTTTAAAAAAACATGCTGGAAATTTTTTATTTTATTTTAAATAATGTGTAAAGTATAATATTCTTTTATGATGTTTATTTTTAATTAGATTCTGCAAATAATCAGTAATCACCAATTCGATAATGTATAATAATTTTGGTTACCGGTAATGTTTTTTTTTTTTTTTTACCGATGTTAAACGCTAGTAATTTCTATGGTGTATGTTCTTTAAAAAATAATTGAACTGTATTCACTAAAGCTTCACCTGTTTTATATTTTAATGGAATAGACCAATCATATTTGCAAAAGATGCCAATACAAGTTAAAATATATTTAAATTCTGAATTATGTTTTGATAAGTTTGCAAATCAATCAAATCTGTTTGTGATTGACTATCAATTCCATGACTCTGTAAAAATATTTTTCCAGTGAAAGATCATTTTAGGTTTGGTGTGCAATATTTTTGAAATGAATAATTTGTCCATCACAAGATTCACTAAAACATTTAAAATTAATTTCAAATGTCCCAGTTGAAACATATTTTCTAAATGAAATTTAAACTTTATATATCAAAAATTGTTCCCATCATTGTTTTGTTATTATTTAGTGTTATTATTTTGATGATGATGATGATGAGGAGGAGAATGATTATAATGACAATAATGATGACATTGAAGCTGACAATGATAATAATGACAATGAAGCAAATGATGACAATAATGATTCCATCGTTATCATCATCATCATCATCTACATCATCCTCATCATTATTTTCATTCATCCTCATCATCATTGACATTTTTATCATCATTCGCATGGTCCTTGTCATCCTCATCCTACTTACCATCTTCATTCTTATAATCATAATACTTCTCCTCACCATCATTGTTGATATCATTATCATTATCCTCATCCCCCTCCTCATCATAATCATCATTATTCTCCTTAACCCCTTTCTCATTGTTATCATCCTCATCATTGTTTCCCTCATAGTACTCATCATTCTCAGCAACCTGTCATCTTCATTGTCCTCATCATCATCATCCTCATTCTCCTCATCAACATCATCCACCTCCTCATCATTATTATCATGATCATTCTCATCATCATTACCATCAACACCAGCACCATCATCATTATTATCACCCTTGTTGTCCATATTGTTGTTGCCTCAAGGTCCTTGTCATCCTCATTTTCATTATCATGATCCTCATCATCATCTTATCCTCATCATCCACATCATTGTAGTCATCATTATTATCCTCATAATATTCATCATCCTCTTGATCATCCTCATCATCATCCTCATTATATCATTATCCAACTCTTCACCATCATCAACCTCCTCCTCATCATCATTGTCATTCTCATTATCGTACTCATCTTCCTAGTCATCCTCATTGTTGTCATCATCATGTTCTTCATCAACCTCTTCATCTTGGTCATCCTCATCCTCCTCAACATCATAATCACCATCCTTCTCCTCCTTGCTCTCTTCATCCTCATCTTACTCATCATCATCATCCTCATTATTCTCTTTATCATCCTTCTCCTCATCATCATTTTCATCATCAAATTCATAATCATCATATAATCTTCATATTCAGCTTTATCATTATATTTATCTTCATCATTATCACCATCCTCCTTCTCCTCTTCATCCTTAGTCTCATCCTCATACTGATCAGCTTCATACTAATCAAAATCATCATCATCATTATCCTACTTTCTTCTCATCCTCATCATCTTGCTCAAACTAACCCTCCTCTTCATCATCTTGCTCAAACTAGCCTTCCTCTTCATCCTCAACCTCCTATTTCTCCTCCTCATTATCTTCATCAACATCATCTTCATCATAAACATCAACATAATAATCATTATCATCATAATTATCATCATAATCATCATCATAATTGTTATCATCATCAGCTTCATCATCTCATCCTTATCCCCTCTTTGTTCCTCAGCCTCCTCCTCATTATCATCATCTTCATCTTAATCTGTATTTTCATCATCTTCAGCATCGCCTTTATCTTTATATTCATTATCATTGTCATCATCACCATCANCCTTTTCCTTAATCTCCTCCTCATCATCATTATCATTCTCCTTATCTTCATAATTCTCTTCATTATCACCATCATATTCTTACTCATCCTTATCCTCCTCTTGATCAACAACCTCTTCTTCCACCTCTTCCTAATCATAATCATCAACATCTTGTTCATCTTCAGCTCCATTTTTATATTCTACATAATCATCATAATTATCATTATCCTTCTCATCCTCATCATTTTCATCATCATCCTACTCCTTCTCATCCTCAACCTCTCCCTCATCACCATATTCATCTACATCTTTATCTTCATTATCAGCAGTGTTATCATCCTTATCATCATTATCATTGTCTTTATCATCATCAGCAGCATCAGCATCTTCATTGTCATCAACTTCATCTTTATCTTCTTTATCATATTTATATTCATTTTCTTTAGCTTCTTTTTTCTTCATCATCATCCTCATCATCTTTATCATCCTCCTCACCCTCATCATCTTCTTCATCACCATCATGTTTTAATCATTTTCATCTTCATATCACCACCACCATCATTGTCATATTAATCATCTTCATTTTCATCATCTTCATTGTCAGTGTTAGTGTTAGCATTGGTGTCCTTGTCATTATTTTTACCCTCATCTTCTTCCTCACACTGATCCTCAACCACTTTCTCCTCCTCATCTTCATCTTCACCCTAATCCTCATTTCCAAAGTTTCCCAAAGGGAAACTTCATTCTTCAGCCATTTTGAATGGATATAAAAGAACAAAATTTTCTAAAATTAATAAACTTTCTTACAGATTCCTCTTAATTAGCAATAAAAAAATGGAAACATGTTAAAGAATTTATCATATTAAAAGAATTCTAAATCTTTCTTTTTTTAGGAAAAACAGCAGGAAAAATGTTTTCACATAATTTCTTACTCGAAAATCCATTTGCTGCCCTTATGGTAGGCGTATTAGTAACAGTGTGTATACAAAGCTCATCTACAACTACATCCATTATAGTTACAATGGTAAACTCAGAGGGTAAGGATAATCATTTGTTTTATTATTATTTTTACTATTATTATTATTATTACAACTCAAACTCAAGCTAAACTTTGTATTTAAAGATAATAGAGATAATTTTCTGGATTTTTTTTTAAAATTGAGCTCAAAAAGAAACTTTATTTTCAAAGAACAATGGTTTTCCTTCTCAAAAGAGAGCATCATGGGACTTTGCTTGAAAAAAAAATATTGTATAGTGGTGCCTCTAATGACTAAAGGGTATCTGTAATTGCTATTTTGAGATTTTTATTATGTTTAAACAGTGATTTTATTCATGCTCAATTATATAAATTGTTAGTATTTTTATTTTTTTATTCATAACCATATTCTGTATATATATATTTTTGTATTTATTGATTTATATTTTTTATTTATTACTTTTATAGGTTTTTTTTTTTTTTTGTAGTTATTAATTATTTTTACTCATTTTACCACTACTATTCCCAGGCCTATCAATACCCTTCACTGGAACTAAACTGCGTAGAGTCAATGAATCTGAATATATATTCAAAGCATATAGTTTGAACTGAATATCGAGTTCATTAACTCCACTCCAGTTGGTTCCAGTGAGGGGTAATGATAGGCCTGGAAATAATAGTCCAGAAATGAGAAAATAAATTAATACCTACAAAAATAACTCTCTTATAGAGTAAGGACCTTCTCATGAGACAAAACTGCTCTGGATAATTTTATGAGTTGAACAAACTATGAAAAAAAAAAACTTTAAAAATTTTGGCCCCATTGCTCGAACCCCCAGCTTGTTTGAGTGTTTCCTTTGCTTTCCATGATAGTGCTCGTTGACTCATTATTGTGGTGTCTGGACTGCTGGTGGCTGGTCCTTGAACCACAACAAGCATATATATCCATGTTTCTTCCATCATAGTGCTCATTGCCTCATTACCATGGTGCCAGGACTGCTTGTGATTTTTTTGTCCTGCATGTTGATTTTATTAGTCATAGGTTTACCTTTATTTTTTCATGTGATAATTTTGTCAGTGGTATGTTTACCTACATTTGTTCATGATGTTTTTGTAAATGATGTGTTTGCCTTAATTTCTTCACGTGTTTTTGTCAGTGATGCATTTACCTTCATTTTTTTCATGCTCTGTTTTTGTCAGCGATGGGTTTACCTTCATTTTTTTCATGCTCTGTTTTTGTCAGCGATGTGTTTACCTTCATTTTTTCATGTGATGTTTTTTGATGTGGATGTATTTACCTTGTGACATCTTATGTGTTTGCATTCAATTTGTCCTGTGATCTATTTGTTACATGTTGTTTTTGACAGTGATATGTTTACTTTGCAATGTTAACTAGTGATATGTTTACCTTGTCATGTTTCTGACAATGAATTACTTTAAGTTTTTTTTGTCTCTTGATGTTATTGAGAATGAAATTTACCTTGTGCAATGTTTTGTGGTTTTTGGTCTGTGATGTTTTGAAGTGCTACAATTACATTGTTATGTTTTGTCCTATTTTGTTTTGGCAGTGATATGTTTATCTTGCGATACATCAATCCATGATGTATTTGACAGTGATGTTTACCTTGCAAGGTTTCAATCTGCATTATAGTTTTTGAAAGTTTGTCCACAATATTTTTGTAATGATGTTTTCACTGGATACCTTTAAGAGAATATATATGTCCATTCTTTGTATTTGAAAGGTCATGATATTTTAAATCTGAATCAATTCAAGGAATGTGGCACCATCTGTCCAGTGATATGTTGTATTCTGTACAGGCTATGTGTGGTCATGGGTGAGCCATAATGTTTTATCCATAATCTGGTTTGTTTATTCCCTAATCTTCAAAATGGATTTTGTAACTAGTATCATATAAAGAGTGTTTACCTAAATTAAATTAATTATTTATTGCTGCCACAATGTAGAATTAATTTAGCACCAAAAACTTGTTTGGTGCTTTGATATGTAATTATTGAAAAAAGAAATGAAAATCTTCCGAGTTATACCTACTAAAATCTAAATTATCCTGTTAAATTAAAACTTCATTATATATATTTTTTTAAATTTGTATAATTTATCTTTATATTTTGTTTATTTACATATGATTATGAGATGAATGAAATATTTTGGTGCCAGTTTAAACATTATTGGTGCCAGTTGTGATCAGGGCCTCCATATTTTTTCGTGGCCCCAGGACTGGAAGTCCAAGTGGGGCCCTTTCATACTTTTGATAAGCTTTTTTTTTTATCCGGCCCAATTTGATGAAGATTTGATAAACATTTTGTTTTTGGTTGTTATGGATGTTTTGTTTACATTTCATGGACCTGTGGTCCCATTGTCCAATGTGTAGAGCACCTTGTGTGTGAAAATTTGGGAAGCTTATTTTGTTTATGGATGTTCTGTTGAAGTTTGCTGTGCTTACAGGACCCTTATCCAGGCTTATGCCCACCCCCACTCTCATTAACCCTGGTCATAGTTTCTAATAGAGTTTGGTCATACATGCCTCCTCCCATGGCCATAGGACTACTGCCCCAACACCCTCCCCCTTCATGTGGGTCCTAGTTGTGATGCTATAGGACCAATTATATATCCTTGAGACTAATTTTTCAACTTAATTTTATTGTTTTAATCTACAGCCTTGAATGTGAATCCTGTAAATTTATTTCCAGGATTGACACATCCATGATGGAATCATCTTATTTTATTATTACATTAAAATTGTTTAATTACAAATTTGTCTATTTCAGTGTTGGAAGAAAGGCCTGCCATCTATATCATCATGGGTGCCAACATTGGGACTTCTATAACTAATACATTAGTCGCTTTGTTACAAGCTTCCAATAGAGAGCAGTTCCGTAAAGCCTTTTCTGGATCTGTTCTGCATGATCTGTTCAATTGGCTTACGTGTGCTATTTTATTGCCACTTCAAGTTGCAACTGGTAGGCATCTCTTTTATCGTTATACTCGTAAGCATTGATAAATTAATATTATAAATTTTAATCCAAGAATAATGAATTAATAGTAGATAGCTGAACCAATAATAACATGGGCTGAACCTAATGTAACACTAGCTGAAAACCATGTAACACTAGCTTAACCCAATGCAACACTAGTTGAACCCAGTGTGTACTAATTGAATCTGGTGTGGTGTAACACAGGCTGAACCTAGTGTAACACTAGCTGAAACCATGTAACCATAGCTGAACCCAGTGTAACACTAGATGAACCTAGCGTCTTGTGTGCACTAACTGAATCTGATGTAACACAGGCAGAACCCAGTGTAACACTAAGTGAACCAAGTGCAACACTAGTTGAACCCAGTGTGTACTAATTGAATATTTTATAACAAAGGCTTAACCTAGTGAAACACTAGCTGAAAAACATGTAACTGCAACTGAACCTTGTGTAACACTAGCTGAAAACCATGTAACCATAGCTAAACCCAGTGTAACACTAGATGAACCAAGTGAAACACTAGTTGAACCCAGTATGTACCAACGGAATCTTGTGTATCAGGCTGGACCTAGTGTAACACAAGATGAACCCAGTGTAACACTAGATGAACCAAGTGTGTACTAACTGAATCTGGTGTAACACAAGCTGAACCTAGTAAACACAAAATGATATTGAGGTAACACTAGCTGAAACCATGTAACCATAGCTAAACCCAGTGTAACACTAGATGAACCAAGTGAAACACTAGTTGAACCCAGTGTGTACTAACTGAATCTTGTGTATCAGGCTGGACCTAGTGTAACACTAGCTGAACCCAGTCTAACACTAGATGAACCAAGTGAAACAGTAGTTGAACCCAGTGTGTACTAACTGAATCTAGTGTAACACAAGCTGAACCTAGTAAACACAAGGTGATATTGAGGGAACACTATATGAACCTGGTGTAACACTAGCTGAACATTTTGTTATACTAGCTAACTCAATTAACACTAGCTTAATCCATATAAATCTAGATTAATCCTATATAACATTAGCTCAACCCAGTGTAACACTACCTGAATGCAATGTAATACTAGTTGAAACCAGTGTAACACAAACTAATTTTTCTTTTCAGATGTTTATCCAATCTCAGTAATTATTTTGATATCAATCTGATAATTTTTTTGATACGTGTGTAATGTGTTCTATTCCTATTGCAGTTTATGGATACAGTACTAACTTTAAAACTGAAGTTCAAAATTTGATACATGTCTAAAAAGGGCGTTAAACGTACTAAGATGCAATTTGCATAATGTCCCCCCAAAAGGTGTATAACAAAGTATCCACATTCATATTTTTCTTTTAACTCCAAATAATAAATCAATTTTAAATATGGAGAGAATGGATTTTACTGAGATTGGGTAAAAATCTGAAAAGAAAAACTAAAAGTATAAACAACATGTGTTGGTTGTTTATACTTCTGAATTTGTTTAAATATAAGCATTTATTATTATTATTATTATTTGCCTACTTAAATAAATGAATATTTATTTAAGTAGGCATAATTAACTTATTGTCTCTATAGATTATTCACAGTTCTAATCTCATTTCTTTCTATTAGGGTTCCTTCTACATATTACCTCTGCTATTGTGAGTTTGATACCTTTAACTAGCCAAAAAGAGGATCAAGAGTTTCTAACTTTGTTGACGAAACCATTCACAAAACTTATTATCCAGGTAAGTTGAAAGAACATAGAAGGAATCAATAGTACTAGGGGTGGTAGTGGGATTGTACTGGTCTGATTACTGGTGGTTGGAGTGCTGGTGATGGGATTGCTGATGGTGGGAGTTATTGTGGTAAGAGTGCTGATGATTGGTTTGCTGATGGTGGGAATGCTGGTGGCGGAAATGCTGGTTTGGGTTTTCTAGCAGTGATATTGCTGGTGATGGTATTTCTTGTGGTGAGATTGCTGTGATTGGCAGATTGGAGCACTGTTTGTGGTATTGCTGGTGGTATGATTTCTGGTGGTGGGAGTGCTAGTGGTAGGATTGTTGTGGTTGGAGTGCTAGTGTTTGCATTTTTGGTGGTTGGAATTCTGGTGGTGGGATTGCTGTGGTAGGATTGCTTGTGGTGATATTGATGGTGGTGGGATTGCTGGTGAGAGGGTTGGCTGTTATTTTTCTGTTGGTATTTATGATGGTAAGATTGCTGTGGTGGGAGTGCTAATCATGGAATTGGTAGTGGTATTGCTGGTGGTAGGATTTCTGGTGGTAGAATTGTTGTTTGGTGGGATTGCTGGTGGTGAGAGTGCTGGTGTATGAGTGCTAATGGTGAGAGTGTTGGTGGTGGGATTGCTGGTGGTAGAATTTCTGATGAGAGTGCTGGTAGCAATGGTGGGATAGAGGGCAGTGATATTGCTGGTCGTGAGATTCTGTGGTGAGAGCATTATTGGTGAGATTTCTGGTGGTAGGACTCCTACCACCAGAAATCTCATCAATAATGCTCTCACCACCAAAAATATCACAGCCCTCTATCCCACCACTGCTACCAGCATTCTCATAGGAGTGCTGGTGGTAAGATAGCTGGTGACAGGATTTCTGGTGTTTGGAGTGCTGATAGATTAGTTGCTATGGTGGGAGTGCTGATAGTATGATTTCTGGTGGTGTGAGTGCTGGTGGTAGAATTTCTAGCAGTGAGAGTTCTGGTGGTGGGATTGCTTGTGGAGATATTGCTGGAGGTTGTATATTGCTGGTAGTGGTGGTGACACTGCTGGTGGTGGTGGTGACACTGCTGGTGGTGGTGGTGACACTGCTTGTGGTGGTGGTGACACTGCTGGTGAGAGTGCTTGTGGTGGAACTTCTGGTTGTGATATTGTTGTTGGGTTTGCTGTGGCGGTAGTGCTAGTGGTGGAACATCTGGTGGTGGGAGTTCTGGTAGTGGAATTCCTGGTCATAGGAGTGTTGGCATGGAAGTGCTGATGGTGAGAACATTGGCAGTGGGATTTCTTGTGGTGGGATTGCTGGTGGTGGATTTCTGATAGAGTGCTGTGGTGGAGTGCTAGTGAAGGTAGTTCTGGTGTTTGGAGTGCTGGTGATAGCAGTCTGTGGTTGGATTGCTGGTAGTTTGAGTGCTGCTGGGACTACTTGTGGAATTGCTGGTTGTGGAGAGTTGGTGGTATACTTGATGATAAAGGGGGTTTAGATGGTGGGAATTCTGTGTGTAGGATAACTGCTGGTTAGATTTCTGGTAGTGGGGTGCTGATAGCTGTGGGGTATAATTATTAGTTTATTTTTAATATTGCTTTGTTATTTGTATAGGCTATTAGTTGAAAATTAAAATTACATGGACAATTTTGTTTCAGAATTCCCTTCTTCCTCACCCCTCTTTACTCCTCCATTTTGTCTCATAATCATATATATTACTGTAATAAGTTTTTCACTGAATTAACATTTATGTTTTTAAAAAATATTATCAAAAAGTAGATAAAGTTTATTTTTCATTTTTGTCATTTACTTGGAGGTTTTGATAACTCTCCTTCCATTCGAACACTCACCTATTTTTCTCTTTCCTCCCCCTTTCTTCCCTGAATCAATGCTGTACGTTTTTTCCAGCATTCAACTAACAGAATGTGACTGACTTTTTTGAATCATATCATACTCTGAACATCTTGTTGTTGATGGGTAATTTTCAATCAGTATTTGAACTTTAAATGTATAAGATAAAAGTTTAAACAAAATGTCTCCTTTATTATTATTCACCTTCAATGTTTTATTTATACTTTCCAATAAAGCTTCAATATTTTCATACATGCCTACATGTATGAAAAAGGGTGTATGGTAGAATTTTTTTTTTTTTTTGGGGGGGGGGGGCTATCAGTCTTACAAGTTATGTTTTTGTTAGACTGATTTTGAGAAGCTTTTTTTTTTTGGTTGAAGTTTTGTTTCCTTTGTCGAATTTGAGAAGCTTTTTTTGGTTGACAGGACGTTTTGTTACCTTTTGGTAAGATTTAAGAAAAAATTTCGGGGGGGGGGGGGGGGTTGAACCCCTAAACCCCCCTCCCCCACCATGTGCCCTTGCCTACAGGAAATTTTATATAATCAGGAAATGTATTTATAAGGATGATAGAATATGTTTCCCGTACGGTGAGCTATGAAAATGATAAGGTAGTATTTATATCTGTTATTCTCAATCTTTTGAACACAATGTTCCCGTTTTTGCTGGCCTTGTTGGNCATTTGACCTTTAAGAGTTGGCAATTTTTCTAATTTTTTTCTATGGGTTAATAAGATCAGTTGTTTTATTGAGTGTGTTGTTGGAAGCCTTAAGAATGCTTAGAAATGTTTTGAATTTTTTTAAAAAAAAATATTATGTCTCTTAAAAGACCAAAACCAAAATGGGTCAAATGGGCCTTTATTAGGAACACCCATATTCAAATAAGGCCCACCAAATATAAAAACATATTACCATATTATAGCATTTCTTAAAAACAAATAGGCAGGATGATCTAAACAATCCCACCCATAAACAGGTTGTTCGCATGGGCCTTATTGGGTTACAACCTACTTTTACAAATATCATAGATATAGAACAGAAATATTCAGTGCTATGAACTAATACTAATATTCTGAATTAAAGAACTATAAACAGCATTAGAAAGTATATAAAAGTATCTTTTTCATTTCATGTCTAACAATTAAACATTCATTAGATTTACTATTGATTAATTAAACCATTGTTTTAACTATGAAATAAGACTTGACCTCTGAACTGCATGCTCTACTTCTTTCATTAACAATAAATGACTGACAATCAGAAACTTCCCAGTCGAGTTTCTATAATTACCACCAGGTGGCATGCTAATACAAGAATATGTTATATAGAAATAAGGAAAATATTAGGGAGGAGGGAGGGTTATATGGGAATGATAGAGGGAGTGAACTATTATTTCAGGCTAGGGCGGGTTGTTNCTGATTTGAGAAGATTTTTTTTTTGGTTGACAGGACGTTTGTTCTAATATTTGCTAAATCTGATTAAATTAACTTTTTTATAACAAAAAAAGTTTATTTTATAGTAGCCTATATTAAAAAGGCATAATAATTTGTTTACATCATTCGTTAGAATTTTGCCTCTTTTTACATTTTGATTTTCTAAATTTTGTTGCTCCACCAGTTTTCGTTTTTTTCTGTGGTTCTTTAGTTTCAGGCGCCTTTCATTTTGTGGAATCGTTAGGGCGAGCCGTAAAGAAACTATCTAATCATCCTTGCTTGCTAGTTTGACAATTTTTGGTAAGGTTTTTGACTTCATGGCTTATTCCGAGACTATCCAAAACTTTATTGAGATGAATTTCTCTAATAGGTAACTTTCTTGCTTCACTGAATGTCATGTGACGAAGGAGAATATTACTTCCAAAAGTAAGTACATCCGTATCCTCAGTTGTTGTAGCATATACAGTGCTTTACCAGCTTTGCTAAAAGAAACATATTGTGCCTCTGCCTCACATGGTGCATCAACGTAAGGGATACCCCATCAATTTTAGAAGTTTTTTTTTTTACAATCTTCATTGTGCTGCCTGGTACCCTTAACCAACCGTTTGCTGAATTTATTTACACTTTCTGTCTCACAATCCTCTACAGCTTTATCCATGTCTTTTTGGGCTTCTTCTCATCATCTTGATGATTAAAAAGCTCTCCTGATTTCATTTCTGGAGGTTTCCCATCAATACATAAACTGGTTTGACACCATTTTCTACCATTCTAATAATCTGATAAAGATACCCATCAGATGACTTGTAGTTTCTGTTTCTCCAGCATCATATGTAAGAGTAGAGAACTTTCTTGTCTCAAGGCAATTAACCACCGATAGATACTCATTGATGCATCAATGGCTACTTTACGGCCAAAATAGGTTTTTTTATATATCACTTTCTTTAATAGAATTTGGAGTATGGTCACCAATTACTTTAGATAATCCTTGAATACCCATTTCAGTAAATTTCAATTTGAAAAATAAACAATATTACAAATATTATGTTTACGTTTTACCCGCCAAAATTACCTTTTTTTGAAGGAAATCTATAGAAATTTATTACAATTGGCTAACGTGATATTAAATACTTAGATTTTGGGTTGGTCTCATTTATACAAAGGGGTTACATGTTATTAATTAAAACATTTCAGGGGGGAGGGGGTTTGAACCCAAAATCCCTCTCCCCCACCATGTGCCCTTGCCTACAGGAAATTTTATATAATCAGGAAATGTATTTATAAGGATGATAGAATATGTTTCCCGTACGGTGAGCTATGAAAATGATAAGGTAGTATTTATATCTGTTATTCTCAATCTTTTGAACACAATGTTCCCGTTTTTGCTGGCCTTGTTGGCAGCACTGTGAACCATGTCATGGTTCATGTGGCAAATTCACATTCAAGTCAGTCAGGAAATTCAACACTTTCATTGTTGTTTCTGTTTACTGTTTGTAGCCTTACATGTATATTGTGACAAGGTGTTTGGAGTAGTTATTTATTAAATACAAGTTTAAAAACCCGTTAAAAATGACAGGAAAAATAAATGCTACCCCACCCCCATTGGTTGCTCACTTCCCCTGTTGGTTTAAAAACGAAACCCATAAAAGCCTGTCAAAAATGACGGATTTAAAAGCCCTTCATAAATGACTGATAGAAATATGTTTAAAAATAATTAAATTGTGCTTTCAAAAAATGAAAAAAAATAATAATTAAATTGATTAAAGTAATTGGTTGCACGTTTATCAGACTAACGCTTCTTCAAGCATGACAGAATGAGCACAAACCACTGATCTCTCTATCCAAACTTGCCTTTTATTATATTAGACTAGATTAAAAGCCCGTCAAAAATGACGGATTAAAAAAACACTTCTCCCCCCTTCCAACTCCCACCCCATTGGTTGCCCACCTCCCGTTAATTTAAAAATGAATCTCTCAATTTTTAGTTCCCCAAATCTTTTTACAATAGTTTAAAAGCCAGTCGAAAACATCTTCTGCTCGCTGAAGATTGCCGAAAGCTTCACAGAATGACCAAACTTGTCTTTTATTATATTAGATTATTTGTAAGCATTAGTTCGTGCCAAAGATAATATTTTTAGTTTAGTTTATGATGTGATTACTTTAATTAGTAAACACATCATAAACATTTCTATTGATCTGAATGTGCGACTAAATGCTAATTTACTAATTATGCGAGTTGCATAATTAAACTGTAAGTTGTTTTGCCATACAGGCTGCTACTTTTGGTATTACAATTGTCTTAACTTAGGGGAGTGGATCTTGGAACAATTTTGACGAGAGCTAGCTCCCTTATGATATGAACCATATTCTTTTTTTGGGGGAAGTGGCTTTCGGAACAAACTACAACTTTGACGGGAGCCAGCTTCCCGACAATAATATGTACCTGCCATGGGGCTTTTTATTGTAATCTCAGTTTTAATGTGTAAATAAACTAAACAGAAATTTTTAAACCAGCAGCAGCATTTTTACTTTACTTTAATATTATTCTCAGCAAGACAATTCATGATCTCACTCTCCTCCTGCTACAATAAACATATTATAAATGAATTTAATAATAATTATATTTTATTAAATCATTATAACATACAGCATGTGTTTCTTTCAGACAATTTCATCTGGGGGTGCATTCCACAGATTCAGAGGGACAGGTTTATATATTTACTGTATTGATTTTTTTNGTGGGGAGGAGGGAGAGAATGTGAGGCATGTTTTAATGAGTTGTGTGGGTTTGGATGATGTGAGGATGAATGTATGGCGAGGAGGGGGGGAGGGGGATGAAGGGGAGGAGGAGAGGTTGGTGAGATGGCTGGGGTTTAAAGGGGGAGGGAGTTGGTTGGGTTGGGTTAAGGGGCTGTGGTTGAGTGGGAGAGGCGGGTGTTTTTGAATATGTAGTGGCTAACATTCCTCTTTTCTCTTGGAGTGAGGAGAGGAGTGACTCCGGATTGAAGGAGAAGCCACCAATTCGTCATTCGTCATTTTGTCCTCTTATGGTTAAATTAAGCATTCCAATGTTGTTGTTTTTTTTATCAAAGGGCCTTATTTGGGGCCTGGGCCTTATTTTGTACACATACTTTACTTCTCCCCAGTTACGATCAAACTAATATTTAGTAATCAACTACTATATAAAATTAAAAAAAGTATTTTTTAAAAAACTTTATTAATTTATTGTTTGCTTTTTATTATGAAAATTTTAACTTGGACATTATGATAAAAATTCTAAAAAAAAAAATATTTTTTACAATATGCTGTAAACATTATTTTTTTTAGATTGATAAGACGGTAATAGATGATACAGCTATAGGAATAGATGAAGGTAAAAGTTTGGTCAAAAGAGTGTGTAGCCACATCAAAGAAAACCAATCAGAATGTGTTTTAAATGGCACTGAATGGGATATGGTAACTAAAGAAGTTGAAGTGGCAGGAAAATCTTGTAAATATTTTAACTAATCATTAAAGACAAAATCTTGTTATTTTAGAATTAGGCAATGAATTTTCTTATTATTATTA